>JAFELO010010376.1:1618473-1664443 GCA_017140195.1 Eumaeus atala | reverse complement strand
CCCCCCCAGTATTTTAGTAGGCAGAATGAAACTAATAGGTCCATAGTATTTCAAAGGCTTTGCATTTGCAAAGCACTTGATCAATGTTTTCCTTTTTCGACCACTTCGCCCTTTTTCACCGGAACCAAATAGTAAACTTGGTACATTTAGATTGTTTTGCCATCCTTACATACCTACCCAACATTTATTAAAAGCGTATTACCCTCCAATCTTATCTTGGGACAGGTTTTTGTCCGACTGTTATAACAGTGTACAACAGTCGCTACACGCAGAAAACACAATTAAAAGACAAAGTGTGTCGTCGAAGAATAAATCAAACGTTTTCACTTTTCCTTTTTGTCATGAAGGTACGGACGGTCTTTTCGTACACAAATTATGTGGACATTAGTGTTTGATATTATAACATGCGGCATGCCCCATTCACATAATTGACCCCCATGGGGACAGAAATATTATTCAGACTTATAAAATGATAATCTTGAGGTTTCCATACCTCGATACTAAGAGGCCTATTTTGTCACTACCTTTTCGGGGGCACGCTAATCTCGAAAATTAAGAGGACAATTTTTTTTTAAGACCTTTTTAAAATTTCCAATATAACCCCCCTAAGCCCTACAGAGCTGTTTATACATACGTAAAAAGTCTAAACATAAAAGACTAATTATAATATTCTAATAAACTTAACGATATGATGACCGGATTTCGGAACATGCGTAAAATAATGCGCAACAAAATGATTTCGAATTTTAGCATGTTGATTTGTCTTTTTACATGCTTATTTATTAAATTCGAGGAAATATACCGGTTTGGATGTTTTAAGCACTTTAAATCGTTCCCTAAGAGAAAGTGCGAATCGTCAAGATTTAGGATTTTTCCTAGTGTAATTGAGAATAATTAAAATTCTCGCGATAGTGCGGGATATAAGGTTCGTCAATATATAAGGTATGTCATACATTTAACAAAATACCAAGATACAGCGTCGGTATAAAAATGTATCACATGTTAAATTATGTCACTTTATATAAACAACTCAAAATATGCGCCTAAAGTTGACTTTGCAAAAAAATATGTTTCAATTATTAACCTCCTTAAAAAGACTACTTTTTAAAACGACTTAAAATCATGCGTGAAAGATTGGCTTTACAAAAATGTATGTATATGTAGAATCACGGATGCTTTAGAATAAATTTCAGTATGAAATCGTGTATCTTGTATTTTTGTAAATCAATGCTTGAAAACGCCAAATTTCACTCATAATTTAATTTAAAAAATTGATTTTGCAATTGCCCAAATGCGAATATTTCTCAAGCGTTCCCAATCGGTAAATGCTACTAATTGGCATTTTACGATCGAAAGCGTTCCAGTTCGTCGGAACAAAAATTTTAATATCTCCAAGTTCATCACCTGAAGTATTTAAGTAACATCAGTCCTTATCGGTCCAAAGTCGTCACTCTTTCAATGAACGAAGACTGTTGATCTCCTGATACTCGTTTCCATGTTACAAAAAGGTGCATTGAAAGTCGGATAGAATTGATGATGTCGATAATGATAAGAGAGCTGGTGCATATAAAATGCTAATGATGTACAACACCTGGCGAGATCAGTTAATTGAAAACAGAGAATGTGTGGTGACGTGAAAATAGCAAGAAAAGACTTCGCTGTGCTTAGCTGTATTTCAACTTTTTAATATTGGTTAATTAAGTACCTAAGCAGTTAGTGTAAAAAGAAGCAATGGAGCATACTTTTTTTGATGAATACTGACGTCCATAGACATCCACAATTACTAAGCCAATGGGCCACCGGCTACTCAGAACGGGCCCGAAACGCGACACTGAAGTTATCATTTACGGTGACAGCAAAGAACAGAAAAAATATTCTTTGTCTGACCTCCCTTCCTCTTCCCCTCCAGAGAGCCATCTACACACATATCGGTATTAACTTTGTAAGAAACAATATATAATTTAATATAAATGTGTACTTACATAACTATTTAGACACAAGCAAACTTGCATTAAACAGCAAATATTAGCTTAACATAATTATTGTAGTTTTGCGGTTGAGTTATATAATTAAACTGGCCATTCCGTCACCAGTGAGTGACTCGCGAAATTGTGGTCAATATGTAATTTCATAGATGTAGAACATGTGATCCAATTTTTATATTACTAATAGTCATAACTCTATAACATATGATGTAGATACCACTTGTAAGGTGAAAGAACTGACTCGTGGTCTAGTAGTAACCACAGGGTTCGAGTTCCGAGTCGGACCAAAGCGTTGTTGGGATTTCCAGTCCAAAGTTGAGAAGTTGACGGTATTACACCCCCGTGCTACTGAGAGCATGCCGTCGGTCCTGCGCCTAATTTCTCTCCAGTCGTGTCGGATTACCTTCATTACGGAATAGGAGAATGAGTGAACAGGGAGTTCATTTGGGCCTGCGCTCATACTTGCGCACTGTAATATGTCCTGCGCAGTTGGCTAGTGTCTGTAGCGATGGCCGCCGAGGCCGAAATTCATCAAGGACCACATTATTATTAATACTTGCTAGTAATATGTATTAATCCGCGTAACTCCGGTCCCTGTAGTTAGACTTTAAGTGCATATTTGTTAAGGTAACAAAACGGCCCGTGCCAGTCAGGGGCGAAACCGCGACGAATCGTTATTACACAATAATATTATAAACCTGAAGAGTTTTCATATCTTTTTATGTAGACTGCCAGCCTTTGGAGACCTTATTTTATAATATGTATACATACATGTATGATGAGAGCCTGGTTATCCTTCTGGGTTGAGGAGGTCAGAAAACGTTCCATCAGGGTGAAAACTAGCGCTATTGTCAAATCTCCTAGATTAGGTGATCGACTTCGATATCGTCTCACATAGAAACGGGATAAGGCCAGGACGAAAAGATACATAGATGTAGGAAACGGAACGTGAATGAGAGAGCGAGAAAGAACAAGTGGGTGAGAGGGAGAGATGGCGGTTACGATGGAATGTACGTATTGTGCGTAGGAAATAAATGACAAAGTAAATTCATTAAGGGTGTATTAAGATTATTTGTTACATAAACGCCATTCCCTCATAGATGTATACTGTCTAGATATCCTAAATTCTACATTCTTAAACGAACACAAGCTGTACTCAATGGCCATTGGCGTGAAAGGGAAAAACTATCTGATGCACTGCATTCACTAGTAAAGAAATGGTCATAGAAAGCGGCTGTATTACTTCAGATGTGTGTTGGATAACGTTTATTTCGCTTTTTACCCGACTGCATCCATGGAGGGTTAATTCGATCCGTTTTATGGTATGTACCTGCGTATGTACATACATAGAAATGTACAGTTAATTTTGACTACAGTTCTGTGTTCCCTGCTACAAGTAGAACAGGTTGACGGATTTTAACGTATAAGATGTCTTTAGATTCGTCTGTATAAAGCGAGTTACATCGGTCATAAATATAATTGAGCAGTCAGGTTCTATATTCTTCAATTGAATCTTAGGTCACTAATTTTGTCGTACGACCTTATACATTTGAAAAATCCTAAGTTCGTAGAACAAAGTAAGGACGGTAGGTACCGTATTTATAGAATTGAAGACAAACGCGACGAACGACAGGTATTTCGGCGCCAATGTGTACCCCACATTACACTTTTTTGAGCCATCAATCATCATTGACTCTCAAGAACGCGGTATCATTGCTGAATTGTTGCAAACAGGTGTAAGTTGACATTTAATCTAAACCGTGTTCTCTTATAGTTTCGTCAGTCCTGTATAGTCTTTAGCGAGGTTATTACATTGATAAAGTTTCATTCGCCGGACACAGTATAAAACTGGAAGCTAAAAATTCCATAGTGATAAAAACATAATCGTTATTAATATATAGCTAAAAGTGGCCTGTTATTTTGGGTAAGGTGTGTAGAGTTAGGTACAGTTACGCTATCTTACATACAGTTAGGGATATATCTCGAGTTCCACATAGCCCCCCCCCCCCCNCCCCCCCCCTAGTGGCATGCCTAAGCGCATTTCAAAGTGAGGAAAAAAAGAAAGAAAAATGTACGGTAGGTGGACTTGATACGTTTGATTCTTTTGAACTATGAAGAATTAAAAAAAAACTTACAAACAGAATAGGATGTCTAAATAGGGTTTCGAAATTCCCCGCCATTCGCGTCCAACATACACCAGCTCCTGTACAAAGTGTTGAAGGTCTGCCGGTACTATTTACTCGTACAGTTTTTATATGCACTTAAACAAATGGACATATTTTATTTTTAAATGACACATTATAAGAATTATTATTGTAAACTCTGTTTATTTGTATAAATCAGGATGAGGACTTTGGGGCGTAAACTTGCGTCATTCGAATTATACATATGCTGACAAAACTGGTGATTGAAACAAAATATATCACGAATGACAATTCTATCACGAACTATTTTTATGGTATGGTCATTGACGAATATAGGCAGCGGCATAGAGACTCATGATATAGAAAGACCGAAGATAGACTATTCGTATTCGTCAAATATTCTACGTATGGCACACGTACATAAAGAAAATTATATAACAGGTAGGTTGATACAGTTATATAACAGGTAGGTTGATACAATTATAATTCAGCGCACAGTTAATAATAAGGTCAGTAATTAGCCATTGTAACGTGGCGGAACGGAATGTCGAATGTCAATGTCAAGAGAATAGAAGGGATATAGGAAAATAACTTAGATAAAGTGACAATACTGAGCACATAACAATCGTTTTAAAATCAAAGTAAATCTGAATTGAAAAGGTTGAAGCTTAGATAAGGAGAACTTAAAAATTCATTAGTCACTAATGAGGCAAATCACATCCAACTTAAATTTTTTGTGTAGGTATGTTTATAAATTGTCAACAAAGTCAACTCTCGGTGACCTTAACCGCCTTCAAGTAAAATCGCGTGGCGGATACGTCAGCAACACCAGGCGTAGCGTATTACGTCACTTTGAAATTATACCAACTGACGTATGCGTGGCAGCACTGTCACCCGCGGCTCGAACCACGCGGGCGCGGCGCATGGTTGCGTCTACATCATGCCACTATTTCCAACCAATGGGCTGCGTTTGTTGCGTGGCGGGAACTTCCCACGAAGGCATAGCGGCGTCGGTCATGTGGCGTGAGCATCTTGCGAAACATTTCTATTATCGGTAGAGTTTTTAAAATAACATCATCCAAATTTTTTGTTTAACGCAAAGATAATTTCATACAACCATCGAATTACCAATTGCGTTTCATGTTTATCGTTTGACAACGCTGTGCGTCTGTCTAAACCTATCAACTTGCTCTGTCTCGAAGCATCAATCAGTCGGAACAGATTGCGGACTGTCGATACTGTTTATTTATGTCTGTATCATCAGATTTGTTGATAACTTTCAGGGTCGAGTATAAAAAGGTCGACGTTATCGATTATTAGTAGACGACTAATTATTCTTAGCAACCTTTACGTAATATCGGAGAAATCAATACTTACATAGGTGTTAAGAAGTACTAGACCATACGGCTTACCTATTGTAAGACTTCTGTATGAAGACATGTTTACTTGTAAATCTTGTACTAATAAATGTGTAATTTACCTAAGCAGGTTGTTCTAAGATGTGTTGCTTTATATACAGCCGTTTTCTGGCTATAGATTTGGCTGGACTGGAGATAGAATTTTGACGTAATTTTCATACGAAATGTCACAATTTTATCTCCAGAAGTTAGAAGGCTATATATAGGTAAATAATATAGATATTATTTTGACGAAAAACAAAAATGTTAAAAGTGCATGTAATCTTTAAATAATATCTATGAAGTACTTTGAAAATATCATTAATTGTTCAGTTTTATATTGATAATTTTCTTTTTCATTACCTTCATAGCTTAATTAAATAATAATGACGTGATTTGTGTAAAATCAAGTTATCATCGGCTATATAATTTTCCTCATCCTATGCTGGGTATAGCGTCTACTGGTACTTCAACTATTCATATATTTATTAGCTGAACATAAGTAATGTTGAAATTTTCCTTAAATCGTCCGACTCCTTCATTTTCCCCCTTATTAGTAAGTTTTGTGATAAATCCTAACTAACTGAACTGAAAAAAAAACAAGCGAAGTGCGTGTTGGAATCGCGCCCAAAGGCTACCCGTAACATCATCTACAAAAATGAAGCAATCATAAAAAAATATTTTTGTATGATATTTTGCTTTATAATTAATATGTAGTTGATACATATAATTAATTTGTTTCTTTGTATTTGTTGTTGGGATCGGCAACAGAAATACATAATCTGTGTTTTTACCCTTACTTAATTTCCTGAACAACACGTGCTACGTAAGAGAAAGGCGTGAAAAACATGAACTAAGAGTGGCGTTCGCGTGCCCGGAACCCGGTGTAAGGTGTAAAAATGAGGTGATTCCCCTACTTCCCTGCAAATGGGGGATGTTTTTTTTTTGTATCACGAGGAAATGCATTTAAAAATTGACCTCGGACCAGGATGGGTGTGTGAGATCATCAAAGATGACCGAATAAACTGAAATCCCGCGGGTGCCAACGGCCGCCTATCCTGAAGTGCCCTGGATCTGTCAGCAACGGGATAGGCAGCGACAGTGATCGATACTTCGGAGTAATTTAAGTGCAGATGAAAAACAACTAAACTCGCCCTAAGCCTTCCGAGCAGAGTTATTATTTTATTTCTCTGTATTCGACGCCATTGCTATTGTGATTGTTAAAATTGAGAACTATTTTAATACGGCTAGCTTTATTGAGTAACGTATAACGCCAAACACTTTCTGACGGAATTTCACTGTTTTCAATTCGGCTAACCGTTGGCCGCCACAATACAAAACGAGCCTTTCCTGAAAATAACTAGCAGAGATCTAGTACGGCGATTTACACAATTCAACTGCGACATATACACCAATCATTAAACAATAAAATGAACGTTGCTTTAAAGTGAAGTAATGGTTTGAGAATGTTATGTATTTTTATTTTTACTGTACGATGGCAAGCTATAACACATCACTGAGGTATACCCAAGGATATCGTACGTGTCTAAAACATGCCTGTGTTGGTCATGGCCGTCATCACAATGTAGACTAAGTAAATATCTTGACAGATATGCAACAGACAATAAATAATGCTACCATAACTTACATCATGATGATTATATTTTAGAATCTGAATTTTCATCGAATTATACTCAATGCATTGGAACATTGTGAAATATCTTTTAACATATCTATTGTTTATATATAGGGTAAGGCTAAATTTACCTTATTGTTCGCTTAAAATGTCTAGAAATACATATAATTGTATGTACAAAGAAAATATATTCTTTATGTGACCTACGCCCGTAACTCGAGCAGGTCAAAGCGAATCCGCGCATTCTGAGAAACACTTCGCGCTTATGGATCGATTTGTAAGAATGGAAAAGTCTGGAAACTCGAGTATTAGAAGGAACGACATTTACAAATAAAAGTAACAAGTCATCGTTTGGCAACACTAAAATCATGACCAAGATTTCGTCGAGGTATAGGTAGACGTCTTGTCACGGAGTCAAACAACGTGAGCATCTCCGGCATGGCAATTATATTCTAGAAAAAAGGTTTTATTTTTATACATTATTTTATCATTTAGCCCATCAAACAGTCAAATGATAAGTATAATGGTCTTTGAGATACAGACTTTGATTTTGCGCGCAGGCCTTGTAAAATGTAGATGGATGGAGTGACTTTTGGACTCCTGGCAGTATTCCCATGCCTTATATCTAACTATTATATTAATGAAAAGTGAGGGATCTATAAGCGGCGATGGTGATTTTTTTTCCAAGGTTAAATAATCAATATACACCATACAGCGTACCTTCACAGCTGGTCAGCTGTCGGAAGTGTTACAATTTATTTTACATTTGAAGTTTGGAAATGCACTTGCTATGATTAAGTTATATTTTCCAAATGTAAACAAAGTTATCAAAGTTATTATTTTGTGCTGGACTTTCTTTTCAAATTATTTTATTGCCAGTTTACATACTCATATTTGGCCTCGAGGCTGCTCTTGAGCCTACTGACAGTATGCGTAAACATGTGGATGTAAAAGTTACCAGTCGCGTGTTTCTTGCAGCACTTAGTAAAAGATATTTGGGTAGCTAAGGTGAACAACCCTTATCACGCGTATAAAAATAGATAGCAGCTGATTTTCAGACCCACCAAATATGCATATAAAATAAGATTAAAATCGGTGAAGGCGTTTCGGAGGAGTAAGGTAACTAACATTGTGACACGAGAATTGTATATACAAATTATAAATCTGAAAAGTTTGTATGTAAACTACAGATCAGATTTGCAAAAATATTCTAAGGGTACCTCCTCCTAAGGGTATCTCCACCAGAGTACTATCTATTTACCTATGTAGCTGTAATACACCAGTACGCTACAACGAGTACGGTTACGCGTGCGAAACGGCGAGGCAACGCTATGTTACATTTGCGAATTGACTGCCCATTTAGCACTTTCTACCAAATTCACTCATTATAATTACGTTTTTTATGTTTCTCAAAAATGAACAAGTAACGGCATTCCACACTCGTACTAGTGCTAGGAAAACAACATGTCTTATAATCTCTACTAACTGATAGTTATGTGTAATTAGTTCCATGATTCATGTGATAGATAAATTTCGGGCACATTGAATTAATCTTTATGGATCGGTAATATAAACAGAAATATTAATTAATAAGTCGCCTTAAAATATTTTTTTTATCATACTTCTAGTCTCAAAATGCGACTATAACCGACTTGTTAATTTTTAGTAGCGACCGTCCCATTATCACTGGAACTACAATTATCTTACGCCATTAATATATAACATTTTGTACAGAGAAATAAGTGACAAGACTCTAGTTTATCTTCCTTAATTACTTTCGTAGCTTCGCTGCCGTGGGGTGTATATTTTTCAGTAAATTTTAATTTCTTACATCTTACTCTAGGGACAACCCGGAGCTGGCCAAGCCAAAATTGATTTAAAAAAATTAAAAATCAATTAGACACACATACTTCAGTTGGCAGTATATGGGCTGCCCGAAATATATAATATAATAATAATAATAATAATATCACACCACGTTAGCCTAGTCCTGTGCTAAGTAACGGAACTTATGTCACAGGCACTAGACATCGGACGGAATATATTAAAGATTTCTATTATAGAAATACATATAATGCGGATATAAACATCCATGTCCTAAGCGGGATTCGAACTCACGACCTCTGACGTAACATTAAAATTACTGACGTATTATTAAAAAAACGTATTAATAAAAAAAGCCCTCTCAAAAGCTTCTTAAAATATTTTCTTTCATCAAACGATACAAAAACAAAAATAGCGTCCTAGAATTGTCGATATATTATGTGTAAAGCTTATAAAGGATATAAAATACAAAAGTAAAACATCTACTGTTCTATTTTTATGAGTTGTCTTGAGAGGGTTTCTCAAGAGAAATAACTTTGAAAGATGGATGTAAGGTTTTACTGCCTTGCAGTAAAGTTTTTATAACAACACATCCTGTCTTTTTAGTATAGTAAAATTCAGTAGCGATATGCGTGATCATCATATAAATTAGGGATGTTAAAAAAGTTTTACCGAACGAAACCCAAAAAGCACAGGCAGTATTTTTATAACAAAAAATAAGTATAAGTAAAAAAAAGAATTGTTCTAGTGCTAAATAAAAATGGCGCCCATGCCGTTAAGAAATGCAAATAGAAACAAAGTGCATACTTCAAATTAGAACTCAATTACTCTCGGCAGTCAACGCATCACTACTGCAAGTATTTCACATTAAAGCAATCAATCTGATTAATTAATTTGCTTTATTTGCCGATGTTTCTCATTTTCTTTTACATGTTTTATGCACTATAGCTATACGACCGGACCGGAATTATAGGAGAGTACCTCGCAAAACCACATTTTAGCTACAAGTCCTCACAAAATTATTTTTTAAGACAATGAAATTGTTCTTAGAGCGCGAGAGATAAATTTTTAGATTACACCTAGATAACATTTTGTTATTTTTTTAAAAGTGACAACACTAGTGTGAAAGTCTGGATTAAAAAAGAAATAAATAAGCCGATGATGTGCAAGACATCTCCAAGACAGGAATAATGCGAGTCTATGAGCAGTAGATAGTCGTAAAAAAATTTCGATCGTTTGCGCCCCCTCCCCTCCTATGCTGTGAAAAAACTTGAAATGTTATTAATTAGTGTTACTTAAAAATATATACACACACATCTTCACACCAATTCCCTAATGGGGTGAGGCAGAGATAAAAAAGATAGAAAAGCTAAAGAAAGACTAAGAAAATCTATCGTACACAGAACGCCAAGTGCTGATGATGACAAAGATAAGAAAATAATCTTTACTTAAGCCGGTGCATTTATTATCGTACAATAAACAGACGGGTGTGGTCCGTTTTTATCAAGAGGATACGTTGCGAAATTTAGATACACGCTGATAACAAGTTTAACACGCGGTCCCACAAGTCTTGTCCTACCTTAGCTCGTCCGCACTTTTAAAGATTTGAGGCCAGTTATGTAGTCCTTAAACATTATACGAGACAGAGCGTCCTGAGGATTTAATCTTTGCCAGCATTAAGTGAAAATGATGATACATTAAAAGCTATTGTTAATGTTATTGCTGTTTTGGATTACTATACACGATTACAATAATCTTGAATCTAATATCTTATTGTAATAACCGTAGACTAGGTGCATACTTGTCTGATTTGTAAAAAATACCCGAGCGTCGATGAGGTAGAAGGACTACGTACTCCGAGGATAGGACGCCCACTGGTCGCAGGTGACCACCTAATATGATATCTTTGAGAAATCCGGCGCAGGACCGATGGCTCAATGTGCTCTCCGAGGCACGGTGGTGTAAACAGCACCAACTTCCTGACTCCGGGCTGTTGTTAGAAATTCAAAAATCCCAATAACACTTAGGTCCGTCCCGGGACTCAAACCCAGGGCCTCTCGACTGTGCTTGAACATGCTTACCTCTGGACCACGGGGCAGACAGTTACCAAGAACACTACACAGCACATCATATAATATAGTTCACAAAAAGAAACGAGATTAACATCGTGCTATAAAATGTCTTCGTTTGACTTTATTACCCGCACGTATTTTGCAAATTGCATAGATGACGGCGATTAAACAAAGTTCTTTTAACTTATGATGTTTTTGTTAGAGTATTTTAGGATATCAACTATGAAAAAAGACTTTAAAGCTGTAAAAAAATTCTGCTCACAGCGCAGATTAAACAAAGGTTTTCTTTATTTGATTTTTCCTGTTAAACTAATTAAAAGAATAATACCAATGTGGGTTTAGGAATGACGTTATGAGGTAACCAAATTAAAAATACGCATTGACGTCATTGTCCATTCCTTGAAGTCAAACATACCGCAATCTCAAATAAAAAATTACCAACACGCGCTGAGAGCAGAACATTTTTACAGCTCTAATGTTATCTAAAAAAAGCGGTGGAACGCAAAACTATTTACTGTATCGTAAACGACCTGATCTAGGTAATGTCTACTCTGATCTCGCATGTGACTACTGACGCTCATAAACACTGGTAATTCGTGGCTATGAGATTCTATGGAGATCAACATATAGGAACTGCAGGATCGCCTCTATAAAATATTCCCTCATCACTGAGTAAGAAATGCCCAAGGTAATAATAATAATGTCATCCCAGTCGAGGGACACTTGATAATTTCCGACGCCCGTGAACATCCGCATAATCGTTACGTTAGCTGCGTTGCCCTCCTTTTTCTCCCTCCGGGCCCCTGCCTACTCACAAACACATCGAAACGCCACAGCGAAGCTTTCATTACATCGGTATCACGTCAGCGAAAGGTACCACCCAGGTCGTGCTGGCCCAATTCGGCAGCCATTGCAATACCTCTTACTTCAACAAAGACATAGACGTTCCAACCCATGGATTGTAACACCGATGACAACACGACAGTTTTTTATTTATTTTCGTTTAGATTTATTGTTGATATATTTTGCGTTATAAAACCTGCGGCTTGGCCAATTAAGTCGAATACGCGTTGCAGCCGTTTAGGAATACTCCAATCAAACTCATACCAAGTAACCTCTAAAGTAATGGTCGATCAATTGAAATCGCAGTTTGTATGATTGGAAATAGATTGAATGAGCTCTCTGTGGTGTCTGATAAGACGCAGCTGCTGCTACCCACCCGCATTATGAGAACCGTATTTACTTAATCCACTGATCTCAATGTAAAAATGGATAGCTGATACATACACACACACGCACACGCGCACACGCACGCACGCACGCACGCACGCACGCACACTTGACATGACTAAAAATTCAAAAGTATGATGTAAGTCAACAACGCAGAGTGTTGTGTGTAATGTGCAGAGGCACATTACCGAAAAAAAAACTACTCACAGAAAGTGCATCAAGCTTTCAGGAATAGACTTATTTGAAAAATATTAACAGTCAGAATGCTAACTTTCACTTATATTTTATTTCTATAGGTAGTTTCAAATGTGTTTGTTCAAATGGCATCAGGGGCGGTTCACAGGATCATCCATAAGTATCGAGGTCGGTGGTGTAAACGCACTCCGAGCACTTGGAGTCAATTAGTTCAGCTAGAGATGCAGCGATATAAATCATACCTACAATTAACATCATGTTAATCATCCACAATTTTGTAGGTAATATTTCAAATTGAGTTGACATAACTGCATCGCGCGGGTTTACTTATAAGTATTAAAATTTAATTTTCAAATTTAGTTGATTTTTAATTTCTGGGTTGAAATGTTACCTTTGTTCAGTTTCATTTAACTATTGGTAGTTAACTGTCGATCGTCGAAAACGTCAGTTTTCTATCGAATTTGCTGGGGGAAGGGATGAAAACAAAGAAAACGGGAAATCAATCTGTCGGTGGCAGGCGAACGGATATTGCGATGTTGAGATTGTATCGGGCTTCCTGCTGGGACTCCGTAATAGAAAATTACAGAAATGTCCCATTCTTCGGAAATAGAGTTCCGTAGCTGGCTGTTATGAAGTGAAAACAAAAAAAAATAAGTTGTGGGTAATTAATACCTAGAGACCTGCCATAAGTATTGTAAAAAAGATAAAAAATATTTCTTCAACTGGAAACTACATTAATTCCTTTTACAGTGTGTTAGTTTAATAAACAATTATACAACAATGAAAAATATAGAGCTTATTCGAAGTGGCCTTCATTGGCTGCAATACAGTCCTATAAACGTTGAGGCCAATTACCAGTACAAGCACGCACTCTTTCCATCGGGAAATTCTTCACCGCCAATTATATGGATTGTTTTATGGACTCCAAATTATCATGGCATTAAGAGTAAACTAAACGCTCTAAAACTGACCATAAATCATAATCTAGCGGATTAAGGTCGGGACTAGACAATGGCCAGTCTTCAGCTCTGATGAAGTCTCGAGACGTTCGCTTCCAAACAAGACTGCGTGGACCGAGCTTTGTGACGCGGCGCGGAATCTTGCTGGAACGCGGAATCGTACATGGTGTTATTAAGGGCTTAAGCGCCTTCTCAAGAATGATATTTTGATACATTTGTGCCAATGTTTTGATACCACGTATCGTATAAAAATGACAGATTCCAAATTCAAATGTAATATTTTTTCATTTTTATTGTAAACAGTATTTATGGCCAGAATAAGGAGATAAATGACATGTAAATAGTCGGTTATATATTATACATGTATTATATAAAACCTGAAGTTTGTTTGGTTGGTTGACCGCGTTATTCTCAGGAACAAACCTTCCGATTTCAATAGCCGAATTATTAAGAAAAGACTGTAGGCTGGATATTACCACAATATTTTGTAAAGAATAGGAGCGTAGAGACGAAGCTGAAACGGTGAGACGTTACTAGTTTTTAGACGAGAGTCGTAAAAACATAAATAATAAGTTTTAAGTTAATTAATACAGACTGCAATTACAGTTTGGAAAGGCAAGGTCTGGGTTAACTCGCCCCGCGGAGGGCAGCAGGAAAGGAGGGGAACGCATGTCATCAGAAGTCGCCGATATTCGTTTGCCCCCTATGCTATTAAAGAAAATTCCCCAGAATAATAAGGATTTCCTTGCCGTTGTAGCCGATTGATGTTCATGCAACGACATATTATATGGCTTATTTATAATTACCCACAACTGTCCCGTGGCCTAGCGGTAAGCATGTTCAATCCGTCTTGAGGACACGGGTTCGAGTCCAGTGTCGGATATTGTTATAGAGATTTTTAATTTTTTAAATGAGGAATTCGACGGTTACACCTCCGTACCGGAGAGCACGTTACGCCGTCGGTCCAGCGCCTGATTTCTCTCCGGTCTTGTGGAACTGTCGTGCGTTGTGTGTTGCGCCTGCCTTGTGCCTGCGCATACATTTGTGCACTACATGTCCTGTGCAGTTGCCTGGTCTCATAAAAAGATTGCCGCCGTAGTTCAAATTAGGGAGGGACGAAATTATTATTTATAGCATAGTAAGTTCGATAGTGTTGAATTTTTTTGATATGTTCGATAGTAGTAACTACCTCTATATAGCTTTTCTCGTTTGATAGTGTTTATCTTAACATTTGTTTTATATAGTGTTCGCGACCAGGAAGCATTTTTTATTGTTTTCTCTGCATATATTATGAGATAGCAAACAATATATTAACTATCCCGACGTTTATTGTTGTATTGATAAGAGAATATACTTTGAAAGTCTGGAGTACAACGCTCTTTACGAGAAAAACTATATATAGGACCAGCGTATTGCTAGGGCTTCACCCATGAATAACAGTGGTAAATTATACATTAAAACCTCCCTCGGAAATAGCTCTAGCTATTGGTAAAACCGTATAAAAATTTGTTTTACCGTATAAAAAACCGTCACAATCAGACGGACAGCTTTTGTGGACTTTGCTTTATTATAAGAATATATATGTACCGCCGTTCGATATGATTAAAATCTGTAAATCAATGGAACCACAATATGTAATATATGTCTGTGTCAAATTTCATCCCAATCCGTTAAGTAGTCTTTCGTAAAAGATTAACAAATATCCCGCATTCGAGCGGCATCCGTAATGTGTTTTTACTGCTCTGTGCCGACAGATGCTCTTCAGCTTCATCGGCTACTATAATACGTGTCGGGCGACGGTGATAAATGTATGTATGACACAGTCATACATAACTCTTTTCCCCTAAGATAACTTGTAGACAACTATGCCGGTCACATAGTATTTGAACATGAAGTATTTTCTCATTCAGAAAGAATAATACACCCACATTAAAAGTGATACCGGCGACTAACAATGAGACATGAGTCACAACGAAATCGATAAAAGCATAACTGCAGTCGAAACCAAAGAAGACGTACACCCACATTCACTTGAGAAATAAAATTTGGCTCACGTTCAGAAGTAGATGACGTCTTGGGGATGCAAGTCCTTGACATAGAAAGTGTAACTGCTAGGAGCCAAGAATATTATAAAACAAACGGCTGTTAAAAGGACTTATGAACATTTTCACATTTTTAAATTTAGCCCTAAAATATGCTCACTACTAAGAAAATATATTCCTTTAATTTTAGGAAGCTTGCCACAAATTATGAAATGTCAGAACGGTACCTAATAGTCTTCTTTAATCACATAGATTTTGTTAAATTCTATGTGTTAGTACCTATAATATTAGTTACATATAATAAAAATAATATATATTTAATATTACTTTCTTATATATTTTTTATTTAAGTTATGCTTTCTTATTCTTTCACAAAATCCATAAAACGGAAATGGCTGAAATTTGGCACAGATATAAATTCAAATTTAGAATAACATTATCTTTTCATAACGACAAAAAATTGGTTCGATCGGGACAGATTTTACTCGAGTGAAACCGGGCAGTTAGTAAATAATACATAACTTTCTCTGCTTTATAAGTGATAAGTTATTTATGCGCATACTAGTACCGTTTATAACTGTGTGGGAAATAAGTGAAAAAAAAGGCGTCTATTTATATAAGTATGCCACGCGACGTGACAACGTGACACAAGTCATAATACGAGTGCACGGCACGGCCGTAAGTAATTTGAAAGTGGGCAGCATTAATGTAATTATTGTATCAGTAGAATTCTAGAAATCATCATCTATCTATTTAAATTTATATAAAACAGTCCCTAAAAACTGTCCGTATGTGCGTGGCCGATTTTCTCAAAATCTATTAAACGGATTTTCATGCTGTTTTCATCCTTGAATAGAGCATTTCCCGAGGAAGATTTTAGTGTTTAATTTAGCCCCGGATATCCACGGGCGGATAACCGGGGCGGATTGCTCGTGTTAAATAAACACTAGCCGATATTGACTTCGTCTAATTTTTAAATAAAGATAACCTGCATATTGGTACGTATTGGTGACTGATTTCACCAGTGACACCGTAGGGCACAGCTAGTATATAATGTTTCAGAGTTTATCACTATTTGTTAACAAAGTGCGTTTGTAGTTTTATGTTTATAGTAAGAATCTCACACTAACAAATCCTCGTCGACGGCTAGTTCCACAAAATCTGATATTTCTCAGTATCAAGTCCCCGCGCAAACTTTCGTGTTAAACAATTAACGGAAACAATCTATTTGCGTTTGCACTTTAAATGTCTCGAAGAAATTTTATTGATGTAACACTGAACTGTAGGAAGAGGTAGTGCCATGCCACTGCTACATGCCATGACACTACATCCTCCTATGTCCGTTACATAGGGATAGGTTTAGCAATTGGGCCGGCACGACTGGGAAAGTACCTCTTGCTCACATAATACCGCCGTAAAGTGACAGCATCTGTCGCGTTTCGCGCGGTTTGTGAGTAGCCTGTGGCCCATTGGGGGGTGGGGTGGTGATAGGAGGGCAACGCATCTACGTAACAATCCTGCGAGTGTCCATGGGCGTCGGTAGCCATCAAAACGCTCTGATCGATCGTTTGCCCCCTTCTGCTACAAAAAAAAACCGAATTAGAATCTTAATCTCTCTCGGTTACTTTTCTGAAGCTTCACTCCTTATCGTGTATCAATTGGAAATACACTTTTTATTTGTGACTAGCTCTTCCGACTGACGTTGTTCTGTCATAGGAATTTGTAAAACACGTTAAGCCGTGGGTCCTGTGCCTGAATTCCTCCTCAAGATCCTAGATACAGCAGATATACGCTACGTGGTTCGTGACGATCGACTTTTACATTCCCACCAGATTTCATCACTTCAACAGCACGTTGAGAGTTCGCTAGCAAATACCAGACGATCATACAAACGGCAGAGTAACAGCGTCAGTATCAGCAGTGCTGTTTCGAATGTGGTATGAGCTACAATAGGAACAACAATTATTATTTTGCGGACAAGAGACTTGTGCTGTGAAAGCGAAGAAGAAAATTGATAGAATGTTTAAGGAAATGTTAATTATAAAACTTAAGGATAAACATACAAATAGTCCAGTAATAGCATCAACACAGTTGAATATGCTTATTCCTTATGTTATGTTTTAAAAACAATAATAACTGCGTTGCGCAATAACACGGATATTTAAGGAAATGTTAATTACAAATTGTAAGGAGTTATTAGTTATAGAGTTATAAGTGTTCATTCGAATTTTTTAGGAAGAATACTGGTGTTGTAAGCCGACTAAGAAAGACAAACCATAGAAATGCGTACAAAAGCAGATTTATCTCTAATCCTAGACCATTTGGCTAGAGCCCGCGGTTTTCCAAAACTCGCTAACCTCTGGTTTGTCGCAATTGACTTTTTATTACACGATATAGTTATTAGATCAGGTGAGAATTAAGGTGGCATTTCCCAAAGATAGCTTTTCAGTCTTTCCGAAGTATGAAACTTGAATTAGATGTCTGCACCCCACACGAATAAGCTGGGATGTACCTACCCGGTCGCGCCGGCGCAAGTCAGCTGCAATACAGTATGGCACTACCTCTTACTAAAGAAGTTGACGGCATCTAGTTTTGTACCATTAGATGTATCGTGCCATTAGATGAACAGTCTTTCTTACTGCTAATGCAAAAAAGAAAAAGGAATTGTATAACCAGACAGACAGTACTACCTGTACAATAGCTATCAAAACTGTATATCACCTGGTCTCTTGTTTATTTTTGTTGCTGGGCGGTCGAAATTTTATCTCAAGTTTGAAATCATGTCCGAGTAAGTTAGCGTCGGATAAACCAGGGAACAGAACACACATGAAATGTTTTGGCTGCTAACACACAGACAAACACAAAAGGCCACATGAGTAAAGCTAGTGATTGACGTGTTATTTATTTATATTCTTGGGAGGATTTTGAATTTAAGTGGTTATTATATTTTGAATTTTTTTATAACAGTAACGAGTAACAGCAGAAATGTAATAAACTAAAAGGCATTTAGCCGGATTAATGTCGAGCGTCATTTTTTCTAACGTATGCGCTTAAAAATAATTTAGAGAAATTACGTCACGTAGACTTTTACTTTGATAACTATAATGTGAATAAACTCAACTTTCAAACATCGGTTAAAGTATGGAGTGTAATGATAAGCATGACGGAAAGTGAATTCGTTATAACTGCCGTTATTATCATTAAGCACAAACTTCAGTCAAGAGACCTGAAGTGAAAGCCAAAGCTTTAGCACAACAGTTTGAATATTTTTTGAATAAAACACATAAGTATCATTATAAGATTTCAGGTCCCATATATCGTATATAAATATTTCGATTGTTTAATTATTGTGTCTAGTGTACGGGTTACTTTAAAGTTTCGACATTTTTATAAAAATACTTTTGACTATTCGCGCGGTCCGTTCAGTTTTTAACCGACACTTTGCCTATTCTGACCTTAGCTACTAGGTACCGGTAACAGAACACATTATGTCACTTCTAAACATTTGAAATTCGAACGTGTGCAATGTTATCGATCCGGGCCCTACAATATGCTTTTTTGACACTTTCCTAATTGAATTCAAATACAAGATTTAACTCCTACGAACGCTGATCCTTGTCAAACTGGTTGGGTTGTCAAACGGCGGGTGGCTATGCGCGGTTCAAATCTAAGGGGGCCCGTAGACGGGCTATTGCACAATATTACGACTTATTAATTATTATTGTTTCGGTCCCGTCACACGAGAGTTTTTTTAACGCGTGCTAAAGAAACCATACATCGTGAGCCAATCATCTGTTCGTAATACTATGCTCTTGTCGTCGTGTGAAACATACAACCGCGTGTTGTATATTTCACATACATCTCTCGTACCTAAGGGGCCTTAATGTTAACATTGAATATTGCGCAATTATAGAATATGAGTTCGAGCGATATTTTTATTGCTCTACTGTCTAGGAGGCGCCTAATATTACCACCTGCGGCCTTGAACTCGTAACGTCGCTCGCTCAACAGGAATAAATTTTTATATGCATTATTGAAATCCTTAACAGAATTCAAAGCGACGAAATATAGCAAACGAGCAGATGAATCCCCTGATTATAAGTGACGAAAGATGACATGTAACGAGAGGAAATGCAAATTAGATATCTCATAGAACACCCCCCCCCTTCCCACCCCCAGTTTAGCTGCCGTGTGTGAGCGGAGGAGCGAGGGGCTTATTTAGACCGAGGTTCGGTACCTTCCACCGAAGTTAAGTTTACGAGCATACGCACTCATATGCTATGGGCGTCGGTGGTCATCAAAAGGCTTTTGTGTTCGTCTTCCCCCTTACACAAAAGGAGGAAGGACACTGTCTAATATGCTCGCAGAGGTATGATTTTCTGTTCGTTGAATTAATGAAGTCAATATTGCTGAGAAAAAGCGTATTGACAGACGGACGACCAGGTGATCTTTGAAGTGTAAAAGCGACTTCGACTTCGAACTTGGCCGGTTTTTCCTTTTGGTCCTCTCGAGAACGGAACCCTAAAGAAGATATGCTACATCATATTTTTGGATATGATGTAACACATTATACCAGGCATTTGTTAAAAATGTATTCTCAAAACAGCCAGACACAGTAAAAAAGACCATGAATAATATTAACCCTCTAGTGCACATAATTCAAGGCACGGCTTAAGCTTTAACATATTTCATTTATTAATCTTCGTGTACACAACACCACCCCACAATGATACAACAAATGGGGCCCAAAAGACCCCTTTATACAACGTAACAATATCGATTCATTCCATGTCAAGCGTTATTACATTTTTTTATCACGAACATGAGTTAGGACGGGTCTCTTTCTATTTAATGGCATGGTGCATATTTTTATTCATATGTATCGAATAACAAGTTCTTTAACGTTGTCAAACATAGCTTCTTGTTGCTCGCGAACTTATCATCATCATTACATGTAATATATCATATTGCTGCAGCATTGTACATACACATGCTGTAGAACGGCCCTTTGGAGGCGAGGAGGTATGGAGGCAACGCAAAATTCTGCATTACAACAACAATGTATATAAATTGATATGTTTCATGTGTGTATATGTATGTGTGTGTATATTTATACATACATAACAAATCGCATAAGTAAAGTTTGTGTCAACTTCTACCCTAGCAATGTAACTGACTCATTGTCACCAACTGGTTGTCTGGAAGTACATTATTTTCTAGTATAAAGGTTTATTTGTATCTTATTTTTCTTTTTTGGTACACAGTAAGGATTTTTTATTTATCAATAATGCGAATATCTATGGGCGTCTAGTCATAATAATATAAAAAAATTCAGATACGGGATGGCACGACTAGGGCAAAATGACAGGTGCTCTGCCGCGTTTCCAGTGATACCTTGAGGTTGAGAAGAGAGAACAACAAATTTGCTTAAACTTTAGTTTTTCTTAAAATGCCGGCTCGCCCAAAAATAGGGACTCATTTTAGGCTGACTTTAATTTGTTTCCATTTGTCTATTGCCCACTCCGACCTGACCCTTAGTTCAAATGTCTTGTCCTGGCCACCTCTTGGCGTTAAAGCTGTTGCTTTTTTTGTTCTACAGTGGCAAGTTAATTATATAATTAGAATTATTATTCTGTCATTACGTACTATTGTTAGCTTACGCGAATTCCACTGCATCAACAGTTGAGCAACATCCCTTTGCATAATGTAAATGTAATAAAATAATGCAATATTTCAGTGTTGGGTGCCCACATATATATTTTTAAGTGCTACTAGTTCCTACTGTAAATAAAATAGTCTATCTACTCAATCCTGCAGGACCAATACGGATTACTAGAGATTTAACTAACCACACCGGTAACCCGAGATTATGTTATAGCTGGTTGAAAAAAACTACTAGAGGGACATAGTGCCTCTGGTTTAGTGCAGTAACCAAAGGACAAGTTACTGATGTACTTGGTAATATCGATCTGACACCCAAGTGAGAACCATATGGCCCTTTCGGGGTGGAGGACAGAAAGGAAACGCATCTGGTTGATAACAATAATGAGGCTGTCCGATGCCGTTGGTAAGCGTCAAGGCTCTTATCGCTCGTTTCGCCCGCTCAACTGTAAAAAAAACTATGTGCCGACTAGGCACCGACACGCGAGTTTACTTGGTCGAACATTATTCTTAAGTCCGCAGGAGACGTAAGCGACGTGAACTCGGTAAAGTGGTACTCTCAGCGATTGAAGCTCACACGATTACTCCCCATACCTTTTTTAAACGCCAATAAAAAGTAGCTTGAAAAAAGAAGGGCATTTACGCTCAGTTACACACTAATACAAATAACACTAGAGTGAGCTAACGTAACAGCCAGGTGTGTTTACTCATCTACGTTGAAATAACGTACACAATCGTAATGTGGCAATGACTCAAAATCCTTGACCTGTTTTCTAAAAATATACTAAGGGAGTTTCATGCGGTTTTCATCCATGGATTGAGCGATTCCGGAAGGATGTTGTTCACATTTCGTTCACGGGCAATGTCGTGGCGGATCGCTAGTATTTATTTTTCTTAGTACAGGGGGATAAACGAGAAATCGGAGCCTTTTTACGAATACCGATGCCCATGAACATCAGCATAATTACTATTCCGATGCGTTGCCCTCATTTTCACCTCCCTTCCTCCATTGGCCACCTCTCTCTCTCGCTCTCACTCACAAACACAACGAAACGCGACACCAAGACAACCCTTTACGTCGGTACCACATGAGGGAGTGGTACCTCCCAGGCAGTGACGGCCTAATTCCGCTGCAATACAGCATGGCACTACCTCTTACTAAAACAAAATTCTAGTGATACAGACGAAATACACTTCGTTATCATTGTGTATCCTTATCTGAAAGTTAAAAATTTTAACAATAGTATTTGTAAATATCGGTACCGGAAAATGATAAAACTTTGAATCTTCAAAAAGATTTTCTAATGATATGTGATAATATGTTGTTGAGTCATCATAGCGCAAAATGAGTTTTTTTTTCTCTTTTTTTTTCAGAGGGATATTACTGATGGCGGAGCTGTTGCCCTCGCCCCTACAGTTCGTCGGGTCTACGGAAGACTTTTTGTCTTCAGGTTTTAGGTAGACGAAAGGGGGACAGACCCCCTCTTTCCCGCAGATGGGAAGAAGCATACCGGAATTTTTGTGGGCATTACCCTATCGTGATTTATTTTTGGGACCGAAAAGGGGGAAACGGCCCCCCTCCCCACGCTAGTGGGACGGCGCGCGCACGGTGCAGTTTAATTTTACGGGACGTGTATAAGGAGAGTTGAGCTCGTCTTTCGGTTTGGCTTTTCAGAGGAGGCCGGCCTCCTCCCCCACCCACCGACGGATGGGGTCGATTTGCGCTTCAAATCGGCTAGAAGCCGTGATCATATTTTGTTTTTATTATTAGAGCTCTCTAAAATCGCGTTATTTTATTTCTACATTCATCTAAGCTCACGTCTCACGGATTCGAACCCGGGCTCGTTTCCGTAAGCGGTGTGTGAGTTTGTCATTCTGTCAGTCATATGTCTTATAGCTGTGTAACTATATGTAAGGTTCAACGCTCGACCGGTACGAGCGATGTATATCGTATTGGTTCTAGCAGGAGGGGAATGCATTTATGCTCTATCCAACCGACCCAAGGGGGCCTGAAGAGTTTGTCGGGTCAGGTCGTGTAGCTATAACTACTACCTACTACCGACTAAAACCTGCTATCCGTGGGTTTGCCCTAGTGACATTTTACTGCGGATGCGTGTCTGGGTGTGTTTTTGTTTGTGTGCAAGGGTGGACTTAGCAACTGCTACGGCTATCGCGTCGTCGGCGTCGTGCAATACGTGCTTCGGCCGACGATATCGGGAGTCGGTTATTAGCGTCGGATCGTACACCGACGTCTTTCTTATAAGACTGTTCGGGTGATTCGGGGCCGTACCGTCCAACCGTATCAGTATATCTCAGTATAAGGACCATAGATTATTTTATTTTAATTGTATATCGTCTAAAGTAGTTCTATTGACTTTTTCTTACGTATTTAGAATTGTATTGTTATTTTATGAATTAAAACTTCTTTACGCACGTTCGATTTGGGGAGTAAGTCAGTGAATGCTTGACGAGAGCGTTACAAAAACGAGACCAACCGACGTTGAGAGCGAGATATAAGTCGGTGAAGATAGAAAGAGACAGAGTTATGTTTCGTATATCAATGTCCCTACATTGATATTCACTTTCGTGTTTGCACATTTTTCTCTCTATATTGTATAAACTCGCTATATTGGTAAATAAAACTATTTTATATTATTAGAGAATGGGTAGGGTCGTAGATGCATTGCACACCAGTAGTGCCGACCCGAATATAGGACCTCTCGCTCATATAAAGCCCGCGACATGCGATGGGTATAGTGACCTGTCCTTTTCGGTTTGTGAGAAACAGGGTTGCCCACTAGGGGAACCAAGGTTCTACCGCTCGTTTACCTGACTGGGTAATTAAAACAAGATGATATTAAAAGATAGTTGAAAATAATTCAAATACCTTGACCCATCGCCATAGAAAAGTATTGTTACACTGATATAGACAAAGCCATGCTCTCCCCATTTTCATATCTATCTTATCATAAAATTAAAATCACTTGAAAAACCTTTTACATATCTTAAAAGCTTTTAGTCTTTAATACGGAAATTACTTTCTTTTATCTGACCACAGATAGTTTCCTTAGTAATTATCTTTATCCGTTCCTTCGTAGCAACTGAGTGGTATTTCCACTAATAAGATATAGTCGGATCGTGGAGTATGAATGAAAGAATAAATATAGCTTTATTTAGGTATAAATTACACTGTTATACAAACTTTGTAAACCTAAAAACAATATATTTCTCATCTAGATTAAAATAATGAGCACAACACAAAATAGGCATGTGTTCCGCTTTGCGTTACAGAAATTCTAACATGACTTAAAGCGAGTAAACAAAATGGTGTCGGGTGTCTTTTGAGAAGTCTTAATGAGTGTCATCCTAAAAATATGTTGGTTATTTGTGTGCTCAAACTGACGAACACTAATCTGTCTCTCAACTCACAAGTGTTTGGATCTGTTGCGAAGTCTTGCAGGTCTTGTGTGATTGGTCAATACACTTTTTTTTTCGGAGGGACCTACTACTGGTTGGCAGCGCTATTGCTCCCGCCTCTACAGCTAGGCTAGCGAAGACTTTTGTGTCTTCTGGTTTGGTCAGTCACCTGCCTACTTCGTTTGTTTTATATTCCACCCCCATTTACCTGGCTTCTGCTGGCTAACTAAAGCCAGTATACTGCATTCCTTATTATCTTTCTTCCTTGAACTTTTTTGCTTTAACTTTTATAACGATAATGTGTATGATAATAAAACTTATATTATAAGCATATTTTTTCACGATTTTATGTTTACTTTATTTTCCATATTTTGTCCTCTTATTGGTAATGGCTGGTTACAGTCAACTGAACCATGTCCTAATAGTCTGAAACTCGCTACATTTTCTATCTTTAGTACAATTTTTTTTATCATTACATCATTTATATAAGTACAAGTTTATTAGAAACATACCATCATCAGTTTTCCAGATCATTTTTGTCATATATTATTATTTTATCTCAGGTTTTTGTTCAGCTGTTACAAAATTTTTACCTAAGAATTCTACAATAGTTCCTAAATGAACCTCTTCAAATGTTCATTAACGTTTTCCGAAACTGTCCGAAAACTGTCCGACAAACGTAGGCCGGTATAAAATTTACTATCTCACCAACCCAATTAGAAATATATAATATGCGTGGTATATCTAATCATTTCTGTCTGCGTGAGTCAGTGTAGCGACAGGTTAATGGGAGAAGGGTAACGTAACATTTATTAGGCTGATAAGCGATAACTTATCTGCTATCTTCACTAGAGAAACTAACTTCACTGATGACTGTCTGGTAGACTCTTTTGTTCGAAAATTGGCGTGCACGGGGGCGATGTAAATGCATTTAGTTTATGTTGAATCTACGGCGCTGAAAATAAGAAGTTGTTATGCGTGACCTGAATTCGACGCCAATTTTTTTTTTAATTTATTTTTCTCTTAAGCCTCACTAGTTATATTTTAAAATCAATAGATTTATCTACTTTGGCTAAATCTATCCATTTTAAACTTTAAAATTTAGAAAAACATATGACTTTTTTATGTGAACCATTTATAAATATTTATAGGTACGGACAAATTGCACACGCTCAGTGAATCGAGATATTTACATTTTACTTTCATGAACCACTGGTACAGAAGGACGGAATACTAAGGTACATTCTCGTGCTAGTAATCCCCAAGCAATGGAGTTTTTATAAGCTGCATTCAGTCGTAAATAATTTCAAATTAGAGATTTTAATCTAGATAAATTGTAAGCCACAAAGTGTCGAGCACGCCCGAGGGAAATCACCCCTGAATACTAGCACATATTTACATACTGTATAAACAATGCTCATCGCACATAACTTTTTATTTACCATACTCTCGACATGTGGGCGTTACGAAAGTTCACAAGAGTCATCAGCATTCCGTTAGATAATTCACTATTGAAACCATGAAGAACTATTTGGCTTTTTCAAGGGCCGAAAGTCGAAACTCGATAGTTTTGGCTCTCACTATTGTCCGTGCGAGTCGGAAATGACTTCCCGAGAACGTAACGTCTTACAGAATCTTCAGACAGAGGTTAGAACCTCTGTTCTTTACTTGAACTTTGAACTTTCGGCTCTAGAAAATTGTATGAGCAACAACGTACTTTATTTTCAATCGGCCACGCAAAAATCTACTCTATTCGGGGAATGGGATTTTTGGATTTAGATAAGGGCATTATAAGCGAGCTGTTTTTTTACAACTTTTGTATTATTAATAACTTAATTTTAGAGGCTTAGAAGGTTGGAGTGGTCCAGGGTGTTTGTTATCTTAAAAATTATTGAAAGAAGCTGTTATTGAAATAGTAAGCGAAAAGAAATGATATTAACATTTAAAAATTTCATTTAAGATTGTATTTATTTTTGCAAAGTGTAAGCTCAATACTAACTGGATCAAAAAGTGTAACATGCAATATAATATTTTCAGTAGAAGGAGGTTCGAACAAAATGTATTTTAAATTAAAACAAAATACTAAGCGGCCGCTGATAACGATCATATACCTGCATTAGAAAAAAGTTAAATTGCTAAACCTTTGAAGAACCGACATTTTTGAAAGTTATTATAAGTGTCTGTCTATAGTTATTTCATTCAGTTAAAAAAATACAGCATCCTGCACCCATCTCCCACTTGACCGGACCGTTTCGAAAGCATGCGGTGATTACGTAAAATTTTATACCAAAAACATCCAACGAACGCATGCAAAAGTAAAACAAGTATTTACAATGTACAAGTTGAATTATGGACTTTTTTTATAACCTAAGTAGACTCTCGGAGGAATTTACTCGATGCAATTTACAGAAGAGACTATGAAATAACGTCTTAAAACTCGTTCGCAGCATCCCCAAATGATACACGTAAGCCGCTCTTGTAAACATAATAAATTTAAAAACGAAACTTAAATTCGATACGCCGTATAATACAATCAGATCATAGACATACACATGACATAGAATTTTGAAATAAACTAGTAAATTATGACAAACAGCTAAAATGTGTGATTGGGGATAAGAGCTAAAAATATTATTATTGTTACGTTGGCATCCTTTGAGCAGAGACTAGAGAACCCAAGCATAACATTGATGGAAAAATAAAGCAGAAATAAAATCCATTTAGGATATTTTAAAGCACGTAACAGCAATCACTCCACCCGTCTCTTGAACATACTTACATATTGTATTCAATAAGTAAAGTGCCCATGAGCGTGATACGACAATATGGATGTATTCCCTGCATACGAGACAACGACCCTTCTTGGGTGTTCCGAAATCGTGGAATGTATACCATTGTGTATGTTACAGTTTATTTAGTCTAAAGATTTAGAATTGGGTTTACAACCGCTACCAATCAATGTAGAGCTATTTTTAATTTCACGATTTTTAAATGAATGTAGATACTTTTATGATTTCTATACAGATAGCTTTGTAGAATTTTTTGAAGTTAAACTTCCTTACGTACGCTTGATTTGGGAAGTAAGCTGGTAAATGTATGACGAGAGCGTTACAAAAATTATGCCACCGACAGTTAAGAAAAATATGTAAATCAGGGAAAATAGAGAGAGAAGCGCACACGTTTTCGTCTCGTAGTTATTTCCTATTACTAAAAAATATTACCTTGACAATGAAATAATAATTTTAATACTTGTGTGGATTTACTACAAAACGTAATTATTAGAAGTTTTCGAGAACAGAGGTTCTCAATTCACTGAAATAACTTTGTGCCTACCACACACTTCTCCATCATGATCCTCTCCACGAACTATTCTAGTCAGCGCCGAGGCCGAAGCAATTTTAGCTACCGCGCGCGGGTTTACCCCGACGTAAGTCTTTATTATCATATTATACTATGACAATAATAGTTATATTACGCATTATGTACATTTTATATCCTGACGCATCACTACATGAGAGTGGGAGGTTAGTCTCCCTGTCGACCGGCCTTAAACCTGGCGTCGGCCGACGAGCATTCATGGCAATACGGCAAAGCTGTGTTTTGCTTCCCTTCAATTCCACACAAAGTGGCAGCAAAGTAATAGATAAACAAACGAATTTATTACGTTAGATTTTAATTACATTGTACACATGTACACAATAATTAATATTAATATTTTTCATATACATAGTACAGTAAATAGATAAATTTAGGGTTTTTTTTTTTTCGGAGGGACCTAATACTAGTTGGAGGCGCTATTCCAGCCTCAACAGTTCGACTGACTACGAAGACTTTTTTGTCTTCAGGTTATATATTTAGGGCCACAAAAGAAATAAACCTCCACAAATTGATGAATCAATATAAATTACTATTGATTTTTTATTTAACTAAAAGATGTTTATTACGCATTACGACAGTATGTCCACTTACACAACTTTTAGAGCTTTCATTTCATCATGAGTTTATATATTAATCTCCTGAGATTATCTTGAGCTTAGCTTTTAAGACAAAGATTAACATGTAGGATGTAATAATAAGGAATGCGTCATAGCATCATAAAGTTTAGTAACCGAAAGTTGGTTAAGGATAATAGAAGTAACTAATTTGTGGGGGGGGGGGTCATTCCAAATGGGTCTTTTTTTTCTCTTTTTTTAAATTGTTATATTCATTTCATTGATCTGACTTCAATTGATATGATACTAATTTATGAATAGTAAAATGTTAAGCAGAATAAAAAGTTAAATTGTCTGGATAAATTATTTAGGAGAACCAAGGAAATATATTTTTTTTTTGCCATGTGGTTGATTTTGTAGTCTTCTTTCAGTCATTTGTACAATCTTTAGTTCATATTCTTTTTTCTTTATCGTGAGGAAAGCTTTTTTTTTCGATTGGAAAGAACCTACTACTGATTGGCGGCGCTTGTCCAGCCTTAACAGTTCGAATGACTACGAAGACTTTTGTGGCTTCAGGCTTAGGGAGACGATAAAGTAAGTAAAGTAAGACCACCTCTTTTCCCGCAGATGGGAAGAGATGAACCGGAATTTTATTGTGGTGATTATTATTGGGACCGAAAAGGGGGAAACGGTCCCCCTCCCCACACTAGTGGGACGGCGCGCGAACGATGCCGTTTAAGTTACGGTGTCGTTGATAAGGATAATTAAGCTCGTTTAATGTTTGGCTTATCTGATACGGATTCGAACCCGCGCTCATTTCCGTAAGCGGTGTATGAGTTCGTCTTTCTGTCAGTCATATGTGTCATAACTGTGTCACTCATTATATGTAAGATTTCATTGCTCTACCGGTACCAGCGGTGTATATGATATTGGTTCTAGCAGCAAAAATGCAATTACCCACCATCCAGCCGACCCAAGGGGTCCTGAAGTGTGTGTCGGGCTCAGGTGAGGAAAGCTTTTATGCCGCATCAGCATACCTGGTTGGTTTAACGACCAGTGTGGGATTCTGAACTCCCTAATGGGAGAACTCTACCCCACTAAAACCTCACAAAAGACCTCAGCAGGCTTAAGGTTTTAGTGTTTTAGTTTTATTCTTATTTTAATTCATATTCTAGTTTATTTTATAATTTGACAGAATATTTGAAGACATTGTTTTTGAGTTAAAATCTTGATTGACAGTAGTGAAGGCAAAGGGATGTGTTTTTGCAAAGCAAACCACTATCATATTTTTTAACTACTAAAATATCTCCGAAATGTTTGTGCACATTTACAGTTCATAATGTATTACTATAGCTACTTAATCATTGTCTTTCGTTGGTTTTGAAAAAATTGGTAACAAACAATTAAACGTCCCATAGCAATCTCTCCCTCTCTCTTGCTATATTATCAAAATAAGACGCCATAATTATATGTTTTCGTAATCTAAGTGATAGTAACACCAACACTTTTTGTATGTAACACTGTAAAGCCATTGGTCACGCCAATTGTGTTTAATTGTAATCTATATTCAACAATAGATTGTTACATCTGATGAAAAGTCATAATATTCATCAAATTATTTATACTGCCCTGTGTCACAACTTCCGATCTCATTTCAAGATATGTCCGAGATGTCATATAAAATGACTGAGGGCATAAACTTTATGTCAACTTGATAACACGACTATTTTATAATGGATGAAATATAGATTTGCATATCAAATGTTGAATGCCAACCTATAGCCATTTTGACCTACCAATAGTGTAACTACATTGTGTGGGGCCTTTGGCAATTCCTCTGAATCCCAATATAGAGAAGCTTATTCATAGAATATTACATCCTCTGTTCTCTGCATGAAGAACCCCTCAAGCCATGTGCTGTGCCATGCCAATGGCTTTTGCCAATTTGCCACTCTATTGTTCCACCACTATAACCTGTCTTCACCCTTCTATTTTTCTTCCCTCAGTTACATGTATGGAGTGCTAACCTTAATTACTTTATTTTCAAAATCCATATTATATCATATTCTAGCAGTTCATAAAATACAAAATAATTTTGCAAGGTACCTTGCAAAATTCAATCGTACCCTACCCATAATCTTAGAGTATAAAATCTATGATGCACAGATGAACAGACAGACATGACATAATCATAAGTGTTTCGTTTTTTTTCTCAGTTGGCAATAAAACCCTAAAAAAGACCCTATCTAATATTCAGAAGATATTCCTAAATAAAATTTTATATGACCTTCCACAAATGTAGAAAATCCACTAGTAAAATGTTAAGGTGATGGTATAAATTATGAATTTATCTCTTATCAATATCAACAAAAAAATACTCTTATCAAAAAAGTAAATAATCATAGCCAATGTGTAAGAAAATCCAATATTTTTTACACCAGCAAAGAAACTGCTAATAAGATGAACATTATACCTATTTCTAGTAGTAACCAAGTGGTCCTAAGGGCTCTAAAAAGAGTTTAATTCCTCACATACACCTTACAACCACTTTTTTTTTATTAAACTATATTGTGGAAGCGAAAATAAGCCCAATACAGCATCGTCGTATTCGACCGTCAGGCGACGAGACAACCCTTACAACCGTCTGATACGAATCTGATATGGACTGTCTTAAAATTCACGTATACATACTAGAGATATTTATACAAAGCTCTTACCTGCTAATGTGAATCTATCCATATAATTGATGAGGTTGATGAAGCACAGTATTCCTACAGTCATGAATTCAACGAAGGTCACTTCGCTCAGGTTCTCTCTTCTCCTACCCGACTTCTCTTGCAAAAGCGACGTTGCGGACTCATTATCACCATTTACAGCTAACCGAGGCTCTGATGAGTTCGGTGTTATACTGTTATGGTCCATTTTTTCAAACACCCCGAAAAGATCTGTGATATAACAACCCCAATCACTTAAGCGTCGCGAAAACCTTGTCGCTTAAAAAATCTGTATACTAATTTTTGTGTTAAGATAATATATACTAAATAGAGATTATAAGACGTTTTATATCCCGGAAAATGAATGTATTTAAAAATATTATTACACTTTCTAATTGAAGACGTATAAACAGAACACGTCAAGCGGGCTAACTGACTACTTTACTTTTTAATTACGTTTGCGACAAGCCGGGGGCCACAGTTGACATTTAAATGTCTATGGTCTCAGTCTGAGACGTCAAGCCGGTGTGGAGGCTATGGCTAAGTGTATACACTTAGCCATAGCCTCTACATCGCAGTCCGATTGTCTAAATCGCCGTATTTCCTTCTTCTACATACTTCTAAATAAATAGCCATACTTCTAAACAGGGCTGTTCTGTTTTGTGGCGAGCCAACGATTAGCGGTATTGAAGACGGTTGAGTGCAAATCCGCCAGAAAGTGTTTTGCGTTATACGTTATTCAAAAAATGTAGCCTTTTTGAAACAAAGAGGATTATTAAGACTTTGACACGTTTTAAGTACTAATTTTAACACTTGCGGCGTTGCTTGATATGATATCAACAATGGCGTCGATTATCGAATACATGTTAATAAAAAACTATGCCAGGTTGTAAGGTGACCTTAAGACCTTAACCTTCGTGGTCATGTTATTTTTTATTTGCACTGAAAACATTTAGCCGAATTCCATAATTGCATCGATCACTATTCCAGTGCCTAAAATCAAGACATTCAATTTGGCTGGCCATTTTCAAAAACAGGACCGTTATATTATATGGCGGGCCAACGATTAGCCGTATTGTAATTTCAAGATGTTCTTAAATATGGTTGCTGACGTTTAGCTTCACTAAATCTCTTAGTTTTAGGCAGTGATAGTGATCGATACAAGTAGGAAATCAGGCCAAGTGTTTTGAGTGCAAGTAAAAAAATAACCTAATCACAAAGGTTTAGTATCCTTCGAACCTATCTGGGTGTAGTTTTCTTAATTGTGTATTCTATAATCGACGCCACTGTTGTTATCATGTCAAGCAACGCCGCGAGTGTTAAAGTTAGGAATGAAAACGGGCTGTTTAAGACCTTGCGAGGACTGCGGGTGTCGATGCGAACGTTATGACCTGGTTCAGATCGCGAGGGGCTAGCTAGCACCTCGGTGGTGGGGACAACCCACTAGTTGTTGTGGTGCACCCAGACGCAGAGGCCATATGGCCTGAAGATGTGATTGGAACCGAGGCCTATTGCCCACTGGTGTGGTGAGTGATGTGGTATTATGTCTTGTCCTGTAAGTATGTTTGGGTGATGAATGTGCGTCGATGTCACGGGTGGACTCTTAAACTCTTTGATGTAAAGCCTCTGAAACGACGGACTAGTTCAAGAATCAAATAAACGGCGATAAAATCCGTAAAAGTAGTTTTATCGTAATGAGTGACGTTCGCGTAAACTTAAGACATCAATATGAAAAATTATTTTCGTGTTGAATAGTCCGTATACCGAGGATGTACCCTGACGTTACGATTATTATATCCTAAGTTACGCGGGTGAAACCGCAGTGCTCATGCTGTCTTTAATATATTTGATTAAAAGGATTTTTAAAAAATCGAGCAGTGTCTTAATCGCCTACGATTTTAGTCAAAGTATTTACCTCGACTCCCGACCGCACTAGTAGACAAAGTCTACTCGTGTTCACGGTCGGTGCATTACGGTCGGAGCGTTCAGAGTTACCCCGTAAATACTTCGATTAAAATACGCGATTAAGTCCCGTTTACAGTATAAAAATATGATTACAAATCGTGAAAGCTTAAAATAATTTAGAGTTACAGCACCGTTAACCAAGTTACTGTAACAATTCAGTATTGTTTTTATTCTTTTATTTCATAAAAATCAATCGGTTGTGATATTTAAGAAAATGTACAAAATCACAGAGTATATTCTGTACTCGATTCTGATTCCAAATGTTTATGTAAAACGAATACTTCATTATAATTGTACCTGATTTTTTTTAAATATTTCAATAAAGGTGTTCCACGCGAGGTGAGCTGCTAATTCCGTCCGTCACACGGCAGCTATTGACCGAACTGTGAGGAAGGATACAATCGGCGGTATACTTGCACTCCGAATGTATCAAATGTAGGGAGACTATACTTTCTAAAAATGATTACACTAATTCTAAATTTGTAGGTGTTCACAACGTAGATATCATCAGCCGGACGACGTCCACTGCTGGACAAAGGCCTCTCCCATAGAACGTCATAGGTCACGCCCTCGAACTACTTGCATCCAGACACATGTACATACATTAGTACATATACTTAAGCAATATTTTCGTTTCATTGGTAACACAGGACCACTACATACCGTGACTTAAAAATGTCGAATCTTTGAGTAATTCGTTATAAGGAAGTAAGCTAGACAATAATTAACTTGATTCCCTCGTTTAGACTTAAGTCTGATATGGTAATAGTGCGTTATCATGTGCATAATTCGAGGGCCGATTGATAACTGGCCGAAACGACGAACTTAAAAAAAAAGTAAACAAAATTTATTATAATATGTATCACACTATCACCTTTTCGAAAATAGAACACCAAATTTGAATTTATTCGAACTGATAGAATTTGTGTGAGGGGACCTATAATTTTCCCTGCCGTAACTTTTCTCAACAATGGAAAGAAACGAAATTCGTGCGGTGATAAAGCTGAACTCTGACATTTTTAACATTTTACACCAACATTTGCGAATGAAAAAGCTTTGCTCACAAACCAAAAGCAACGTCAAGTGGACGATTCATCAGTATTTGGCGCTGTTTACTAATTTACTGTTGCTAACGATTTTACGGCGTTATGTGACAGTATGTGAAACATGGATACGTCATTATACTCCTGAGACAAAAGTACAATCTAAGCATTGGGACTGCGAGCAGAAACCCTGAGCCGAAGAAAGCAAATACGGTTTTGTCGCCCGAAAAAGCGATGGCGACTGTTTGAGATGCTAGAGGGATTAATTTAGGGATGCGAGAGTATTATGCAAGCTTGCTGCAAAAATTTAGTGAAGAAATCCGACAGAAACGGTCTCATTAAGACGAAAAAGAAAGTTTTATTCCACCACGACAACGCACCTGTGCATCGTCAAGGGTTGCAGTTGCCAAACTCCATGAATTACGGTTCGAATTCTTACCGCATTCCCCCTATTCCCCAGATCTGGCCCCTTGCGACTTCCTCTTATTCCCGAATCTCAAGAAATGGTTAATTGGCCGGAGATTTTCATCAAGGGATAAAGTCATTGCCGCCATAGACGAGTATTTTAAGGGGGTTAGAAAAAATGTTTTATAAAACTGGTGTAACGGCATTGGAGAAGAGCGGGACTACGTTGAAAAATAAAATTGCTTTAAATAGATTATTAAAGTTTTTCTTTGTCGTTTCGGATATTGTCAATCACCCGTCGTATGTTGATACTATTCAGGTACCGTTAAACATAAAAAAATGTAAAATATATATACATTATTTTTGGCATCTTCCGAGACACATCGACACATTCAGATATTCCTGACCGAAATACAACATCACTAACAAAGGTCCCTTGTGAAAACGAACGAAAAAAATATTAAATAAAACGAACGTCCTTCTGACGAGTTTGAAAACTAATACACCGCGTTCGAGGTAGGTCAATTATATAAAGGTACATGTAAACACCTGAAGACAAAAAAGTCTTCGTAGTCAGTCGAACTGTTGAGGCTGGACTAGCGACGCCAACCAGTATTAGGTCCCTCCGAAAAAAAAAAAATAAACACGCGAGGTACGCTGAAGCGACTGATCGCTTCAATTCATGATTCTAATGCGGTATAGTAAATGCGACGAGATAAATACAATTATCTATAGCCCATCTTTGTTGGATGTTTTTATGCGGATTTACCCAGGTGTGACAGACAATTCAGCGCATATTAAACACCTTTTGTTTGATTTATTTAAATCATTATTTGATTTTAATTGATAACTTGCCAATATTTGATTTTCACGAACAGGTTTTTTGTTACATATTATCATCACCTTAATCTCTTCCAGAAATACTATACAAAAATATACTTATTTAAAGCTACGGTAATGTAACAATTTAGTCAACATTAAAAATAGTACGAATTTTACAGTTACCTTTTGTGACATCTCGTTACAACCGCTAGTATTTATTTAGCGTTGCGTTTTGACTTTTTAAATCTGTCAATCAATTTTATTTATTGTTTCGCGTGTTCATTTTACTATATGCTATAATTTCAAAAACCTGAAAAGAATCAAAAAGAAGTATGATCAAGAATGCTCACATTATTGTATATTTATTTAAACGTAATGGTTACTAATAAAAGTACTTCATACATGCAAATTAAATTTTAAAAAAGATTCTTGGGACCCTCATTCATAAAATTATGGAATAATTTATTTTTTAGTTTGTGTAAAAAGTTTGTTAGTAATTAATTTAGTTTTATTTAAAGAGCAATATTGAAGTAATTATTAATATTTTACACTCTTTCCCATGACACAACCGTATTTTATTTTGGCCCATATTCTTTATAATTCTCATTTGCGTGGAAATAATGTATCCATTTAGACTTCAGAGACTTCAGATTGCCAAACAGGCGTTTTCCAAACAGCTTGTTTGTTATTTTCTAGTGGAATTTGTTAAGCTTTGAAAACTCTAATTATTATTATTTCCACGCAAGGAAGAATTAAAAATATATCAAAAAATAAATTTGAAAAGCGACTTTGATTGATTAGCGATTGAAAACGTGGATGTGGCATGGAGAAATGTGTAAGATATTAATAATTTTATATGTATTGCTTTTTGAATAAAACGATGTTACCCTATTAAAAAGTAAATAATTTTATGATTGATGTGCCAAAAAAAAAACTTTTTTTGGTGGTACGAAAAAAAGTTCTAATTAAAATAACAATCATAGCCCTTCATCCAAACTTATTTAACAAAATAGTTAGATTTCAGTTTTTCCGTGTTACAGTAGGTATATAAATTTGGAGTATTTTTTAAAAAGGTCTCCTGCAGCTCCTTCGTGTATCCTGAAAATACGATAGTGTTTTTTTATATAGCAAAGGAGGCAAAAGAAAAGTTGGGCCACTTGTAAGTAAGTGATCACCAACGCCCATAGACATCCGCAACACCAGATACGATGCCGGCCTTTTAGTGAAAAATAGGCTCTTTTTTGAAGACCCCCAAGTCGTGTCAGTCCGGGGGTACCGAAAGGGTAACTGATTCCATGCGTTTGCGTGCGAAAGAATTGCGATAGAGGAATTCGAAACATCGAGATGGTGCCGGTGAAATTTTAGATTTCGATGCGAAGTCCTGTAATGAAATTCAGCTGCTGGTTTGAGTCTGAACAGTTTCTCAGCGAACTCACCGTGATAAATACGGTAGAGTATGAACTGACGTCTCTTCGCGAGGAAAGATAATCAAGTTGTTTGGGTAGACTTGGTTATCAACGATTCGTGCCGCTCTACGTTGAATGCTATCGAATGGACTAGCGGGGCTCCAGCCCAAAGGTGAGAGCATTACTCCGTGTGTGGTCGGATCTGCGCATTGTAATAATTTGACCCATTGGGGGAGGTTAAAAGGTGAGCAACGCATCGGCATAATAATTGTGATGTTCACGGGCTCCTGTAGTCGTTGAAAGGCCGTTTTCTTTTTGTACCCCTATAATATTAAAAAAACCTGCCCGTTCTGGAGTGATTTCTGACCAGTATAACATATTAGTCTATGGTTTTGAGTCCTGACAATATGTCTATACCACAAACTACAGAGACGTATTGTGTCATTACCGACTTTGTGAACAGTATAATAATAAAAATAATTATAAATTTTCCTTATATTCTTTAAAATCTATAGTTAAAGTTCGAGAACAAAAAAATAGTTTTGCGATTTTGAATTATATCTATGATTAATAAATATTCACTAAAACAAGTAGAAACGCTAAAAAAATTTAGTGCCATTATTTTATGTATGTAACCTGTTACATCAAGAATATATTTAAATTATTTATTAAAAAATTTAGATAGCAATGAGTGCGATGTTAAAAATTATTATATTCGTTTGTATTTGTGGTAGTTTAGCGAAAAAACACGATGGCGCAGATAAACCACAATGGGCCAAAAAGGATATTAGAGACTTTTCCGATGCCGATATGGAACGGTAAACATATATATTCATATTTCTTATCGTGTGAACCTAATGTCAGAACATGACGTAACTGTTTCTTAAGTAATTCTTTTACACAGCAGAGTTAAGACGAGCGAAACAAAATAAGCGGTTGAAATGACATCAAATTCCCCGTCCCATAGTGCACGCCCCTCGGTTGAGGTGTAGCAATAGGGGGCCTATTGCTACACCTCAATGGAGTGGCGGGCAAATTGATTGGCAGCAATTACACCCATATAGTTATGTATATCTGCTGCTCTCCTACACATCATCCACCCACATGGGTACCAGTTACTATTGATTACATAAAATACAATAGCATACATATAACTTTATGTGAAAGTGTGTGAGAAAGAGAGAAATTTATACCTTTTTACCAAATCTTTTTCATTTTAGCCTATTTGATCAATGGGAAGAAGATGAAGATCCTCTACCAGAGGACGAGTTACCAGAACACTTGCGTAAACCACCCTCTATTGATTTGAAAAATTTAGACACTTCCAGCCCAGAAGCTGTCTTACAAGCGACTAAAAAAGGCCAAACTCTAATGATGTTCGTTACTGTTGCAAACAATCCCTCAAAGGCTAGAACAGAAGAACTAACAAAGATTTGGCAAACGGGCCTTTGGAGTAACCATATACAAGCAGAAAGGTTTGCCTCATTTTGCTTAACTTATTAGTGTAATAGGAAAGTTGGCATATTTTCAATAACAGGCAAATCATTATATTTGAAGCAATGTCAACAAAGTGGATAACCACGTGATATAGGTTTCATCATAGTGATTCAGGTATTGAGATGTTACTTTTAATTGTATCCCTTTAAAATTGAGAGAGAGAGAGAGAGATTAATTTGCACACACAATGACACTTCAGTGTGTATATCTTAAGACTTATGCTTATTGTTACAGATATTTGATTGGTGATGACAGAGCTATTTTCATGTTTAAAGATGGAGCACAAGCTTGGACAGCAAAAGAGTATCTCTTGGAACAAAATGAACTGAAAGATGTACAGCTCGAAAGCCAGACTTATACAGGGAATAATCCAGATGTTAAAAACCAAGCTATAAAAGATGAGTTGTAAATATAACACAAGCCAGAAATTAGTGTGATTAGCCCACAAAATCATGCATTTATAGATTTAAATATTATATATTTTCAACAGCGTAAGTGCTGTTAGTAGAACATATTCTTGGATTGCTTTTATTCTTTAACTACATTCATTTATATATACAATATGTAACAAAAGCCCTGTTGTTCCTGCAAAGGGCAGGACAATACTAGTAAGTATTGTAAAACTTAAAAATATGCAATAAATATTAACACAATATTATTAGAATTCCTGAATTAAAATGTCCCCTAGGCCTGATAGCTTTATCTATACATAGTAGACCATTCACTGCATCGAAAAAATACATGACTAATGTACCAAGGATAACAATCACTTGCCATGTGACAATCAGCTGTTGTGCAGTAGACATTTATACAGAAATGAACGTAATTGTAAACATATTTTTATTATAATTACTAGTTGGTCAAAATTGGATTTTAGCTGAACTATTATAATCGGAAACAGTATACATATTATTATATGTGTACATGTTAAAAAGGAACAACAGTTTTCATTGCATTTTAACACCATGTAGGTATTGTGCAGAAATGCATAAGGTAAGGTTTAATAAATTGTAAATAAAATGTTTTATTTTTATTAAATTGAACTTATGCTAAGATATAAAATGGATTAGAAGGCATCAGTGGCACGGAAGTGTTCTTCATCTATAGTAGAATAAATGTGTCCTTCTCCACACATCCACTCCAAAATATTCCTGTGAAATAAAAATATTTAATGTTAAAAAATATTAAAAACTCTTTATAATCCTGTTCAATGGTTGATTAACTTTCATAGAAATTTTATTGTAATTGTAAGTACTTTGAAAGTCTGAATGATTTATGATACATTATCTCATTGTACTTTTAAGAATTTCTTAAGTTGGTACTTAGACTAATTTACAATAAATGACCTAAACGATAAGAAGTTTTATTTTTATTAGTTCTAATAGATTCTATATTATATTTGAACTTTGCTTTGTTATGAATAACTATGGAAAACTTAAACTTATAACTTTTATCAAATTGTCTCTATATACAAACTTTTGTTATGATAAGAGAATGAGTACCTTTTTGTCCTGACAATATTCATAATCCATATAATTAATGTAATGTTGATTATCAACCATAATGTGTCTATCTTTGAGATATGAGTCATGTTGTTATATAAAATGTTAGGTTAGTCTAAACCATTAAGTAAAATTGGGCCAGCATGACCAGGGATGTATTTCTCGCTCACATGACACTGCAGTAAATTGACAGCTATACTGTTGCATTTCGTGCGGGTTGTGAGTAGCCAGTGGTCTATTGGAGGGGAGAATGCGTATGTTTATGGCTGTCGGTAGTTGTCAAAAGTCTCTGATTACTTGTGGGGCAAACAAGCCCCTTGTTATAAGTAAAAAAATTATGGATATCAGCAAACTTCAGACAGCACAGTCAACTATTAATGGATTTGGCTAATTGGAGATAGAATTTTGATATATTTTGTTGGGAACTTCTGTGCAATATGTCCAGTAGCCGTAGCCTACCTATTATGTTACAAAATGTTAGCAGTTGCTCATTACTTCTTCCACATCAGACAAAACTACATGCAAAACAATCTATAGCTTATCTTTTAATCCAGCGCACAAGCAAAAATATTGTCAAGTCATGACATCCATACGGCTGTATGTACACTCGTCACATTTATAATATGGTGTGTATAGTAAGTTATTAATAGTAAGGTGTGAAATGTAAATTTTTTGTCACACTTTCATTCCAAAATTACCTATCAGAATATTATAAAACTTTGTACACAAAGCCAGAATTTATATTAAAAAAAAATCCTTTTCTTCAACATGAGAAAAGCTGTGACTAAAAGCTAGTATTAATATAGATTTAATGTTGTAAGCGTAACTTAGGATAATATAGAACTATTAGTATGTGGCTATGTAACAGAAATATAACAATTGCTTACTCAAATTCAACCATCGACATGCGTTCTTTTAAAGATGAATACATGTCTTGTTTGCTAATCCCCTGCTCAAGAGTAGATGCTCTTATTAAATTGTAGACAATCATCTGTCTGGCATTCAATCCATTTACTGAGCCACTATCACTAACTCCGACCATAGAATTTGCAGGCATGCTGTTCACTGCTGTGTTATTTTCAACTTTTTCCTGTAAAATTGCAAGTTTTAGAACAATAAACATTTTTTTTTATAAAATATCAACCAGTATGTTACCGGTGTGTGTAGGCCACTAGATGTGGACATCTTAAACAGGCTCAGAGTCACTCAGTGTGCTGTGGAAAGGGCTATGCTTGGTATTTCTCTGCAAGATATGGTCCGAATTTCGGGAATCTGCAAGAAAACCAGGGTAACCGACATAGCTCAGTGTATAAGTAAGCTGCAGTGGAAATGAGCAGACCACATTGCTTGCAGAGTTGATAACCATTGGGGATGAAAGGTTTTCAAGTGGTGGCCCACACCGGAAGACGGAGTGTGAGAAGGCCTCCTATCCAAAAGACTGACGACTTGGTTCAGGTGGCGGGAAGCCACTGGATGCAAGTGGCTTGTGATTGTAACCTTTGGCAGACCTATGTCCAACAGTGGGCGTCATCCGGTTGATGATGATGATGAAATTATCAAGTAAATATACCCTTATATAGATTGCTATTACTGAAAATAATTTGCACTATATTGATGTTTTGCACTTCATTCAATCTACAAAATTGCAGACATTCTACACAAATTGCGACAGCATGGGCATCACTCTACAACAGTGTTATGTGAAAAAAAAGAGAGAGACAATATAAGTAGTGTATACTGGCCTTACAAGTAGTTACTAGTAACGTGCTGGATCATTAATAATGTATATCCATGAATAAGGATCCAAATGTGGATATTTGATGTCAAGATCCACAGATATGGAAAATTATCACTTGAAGTGTAACTAGTATGGAGAACTCTTAGGTAAGAGTTCTCCGAGTATATAAAATAACACTAAGACTACATATAAAGGAATAAGATCTAAATTAATATGATAAAGATCCTACAGAAAAGTCATGGATGCGAATGTCTATTCCCCCTTGGATAAGTACATCACAAATTTTTATACACCTGAGCCCAGAGCGCACAGTGTCACAGGAAATGTCAAGAAATTGAGGATATATTGATGTTTTAAGTTTATACAAATGTTACTTATTACAATAAAACTACTTTTACAGAAGAATTAAATCACCATGGTTATGGTTGGACCAAGGTTGCTGAAAGGCTTGAAATAAGACATTGGGCTAGTTAATTAAATAAACCATAAAAGTAGTTTTATTTTAAATTGAAGATATTATATTCTTATGACTTCATCATTAAATATCAATAAACCATAAAACAGTAATTACTTTTTTGGAGTCAGCTTCCATTTTCAACTTATTATTGATGCATTGTAGATAATGGAATGTAATGGCATTGACATCAATTATGGGTATGATTTTAAACGACATAAGAACTTTTTTACCCTTATTTGTTTTGACATTTCCATAAATTTGAACAAAGTCATTTACATGAACTTTTGGTGCAGATTTGTCCTGAAAATTTAAATAAATTATTTGCAAAAAAAACTAGACAAAAAGCCAAAAATTTAAAGTTATAAAACAACATCCAACACACAAAATGTTGAAGTGAGTACCTATAATGGGTCCACCATATGAAACCTTGTACTAAGAATCTAGCTCTAGATTCTTAGTACAAGTTTTTTTTCATATCGGTACAAACCTTACTGCCAAATCAGGACAGCAAAGTAAATGTAGTCTATACATTGACATGTAAAGCACTTCTATTGCATCACTCTAAATCAAGCAATTAGTGATTGCAATAATATAGTTTTGTAGCTTCTGCATGTTCTGTTAAGTTATATTACAAAAAAGTAACTGGTATTTATAATATTTCATCTAAATTTTTATATAGGTTCATGTTGTTATCAGCTTCATTTGTTGGTCAATTGTTGGACAGTAGCCTCTTCCGATTAATGTCAATACTGCCTTAAATGAAACTGCAACAACACTTGTGAAACCACATCATTAAAATATACTCTTACGTCTTCATCCATGGCTTCTTGATCAAGCCATAATACTGCTCTCATTCTTCCAGTTATATCTTGTATTGTGTATGTTATTTTTGTGCTCTGCTCTCTTATGTTCCTGATGCGGGCCACAATAGACACAATTTGTATATCTGTGCCCCAAATTTTAATACCATCATCACCAGAATGTAATGCTTGCCTTATTACAATAGGTGCCGTACGAGATGCCCTTCTACCCTAAAATGTATTTAAAACTTATTTGTATTATGAAAAATTTATAAGTTTATACAAATTAGATAACTGACAAAGTGGAATATTACCGTCTTCTGGGCTTGGTTAGGCGTATTTACATTTCCGAATTGACTAGGCGAGTTAAAAAAGCCTCCACCCGCTACTGATTGATCTAAAAATAATGTTTTTATGAGAATTGTGAAAATGAAATTATTGTATGAAGTTGATAAATTTTGTTGTGCATACCATTCCACATGATGAATTGTTTTTTAAATATATTTGCACTGCGTACTACTATGAAACTAATTGTAACCAAGGGTTTTCGTTGAATATTCAATTATTTGACATTGTAAAATAAAATGGAAAATATCTCTTTAACGTTTCTTACTCTCGAGTTTCAACTTTTCACTTTCAAAATTCTTAATGGCGCCAAACCAATTAGACAAATTGACAAATGTCAACTTGTTTACTTATTGTATTCCGTAAACGATAAACTCTTTTGCTTATAACTAACTGTTGATCCGAGACGAGAGTGAGAAAAAAGGATTTTAATAATAAAAATATCGTGAATCACGTAGTAAACTGACTAAATTTATTACACGTTCATTTTAAACGTGTTAAAAAATATTCATGCTGGCAACATTTTTCCGTTACAAAAGCTAAGCAACTTAACATGTGAACATAGAAATAGTACAGGCTGATTATGTAGAGCATTTTATAATCTATTCTCAACCAAATTATGTAGAAAAAAGTACTGGTACAGAAAGCCGAAAGACTGAGAGTCTTACAGGAAGATGGATGATATTGTAAGTTAGTGTAGATAGAAATATATGGAGTTAAGTTTTATATGTTACTGTAGGCAGTAGGGGCAAACAAGAGACGTTATTTCTCTCCTCCTCTCATAGCCAGTGCCGGAAAAAAAGTTAAGTTAGTACATATTAAGGGTTACTTCTTTTGTATGTATTCTTTTAAATTCATATTCGTGTTCGTCTGTATAATATTGAGGGTCCTTGTCCTATCAAAGCTTGACACCGTCTTGAAACTACTAACGTCTAATACTATTCGCAGGTTTACGTAAATGCAATTTAAATTTTCACCCCACTCCTCAAAAGCCAGGGGAATTACGGGGAACATCAAAAACGAGTTACTAGTTGTTATTGTTCCGAAATCGGTTTGAAGTGACTAAGAGGTACTTCCCTGTTATGAGGGTATAATTTAGTTGCTACAGTACAATGACATCACTTTCTACAAAACTTATCCAGTTAAATGATGGTTAATCATTCAAACTAATCTCAATTGAAATCATAATCTCGTAAATAGTTAAGTTTACTGGTGATGATTGTCTCGATTACAGAAGTGGCCTAAAAGTGATGACGACACGAATTAAATGATCAATTCATCTCGACTGGAATTTGCAAAGGAAAGAAATGTCAATACTCATTTGTCAATTGTCAACTTCACTGTTCATGCTTGTTGTGTAGTCAAAGACGTGGTCATTTGTAATTTGTTTAGAATGCATAAAAATTTAATTATTGGAAATTAATTGTGTGCATGTTTCAATAATTGTTTCAGACATAAAACTTTGTGATATTAACATTATTTTTAGTGGGCCTAACATTCTTTGTCATTCATATAAATAAAAACACAAAAATTAAGGTATACTTGTTTCATGTTATTATTTTATGAAGTAATTTTAGCAGAAGAATACAAGTTAATGTATATATTTTATAAGATGCGTATAATGCGTATTTTATAAGAAGATATAGTACCATGCCGCATTGCATTCGAATTGGGACGGCACAACCGGATACCGACGTATAGTTACAGCTAGACTGTGTGGTTTATGAGTATCTGGTAGCCCATAGAAGGGGAGAAGGAACAGAGACAAACGCATTAGCTTGACTACAATAATGCGTATGTCTATGAGCGTTGGTAGCAGTCTAAAGACTCCGATTTCTCGTTTGTGCACTAAAAAATATGTATAAATGCCTATATGCCGATTTCTCTTTTATGCCCTAAAAAATAATAAGCTAATTGTTTTGTATATTATTAAATTTATATCGGTGTATTTTTTAACAGGCTTTAAAAAGAATTATAATGTCTGTAACTAAAAGAAAACGTTCTCCCGAAAATGAAGAATTATTGGAAAATGGAGATCCAATTTCTCCTGAAGGACGTAGCAATATAAAAGGTGACGAGTTGAATATTGCAGTTCTTCTATTCTTATATACACTTCAAGGAATTCCACTAGGACTAGCTGGTGCTATACCCATGTTGTTACAAAATAGAGGAATAACATACACGCAACAGGTACATATTCTTACCAAAGTTAATTACCTATAATCATGAAGTTCTCATGTGTCCCTTTCCATCTATATATTTTAAAGAGATTTATAGTTATATTGATAACTAATACAAAGTAAAGTAGGTAACCTTTGTTTACATATGTCTCATTATTTTCAGGCAGAGTTCAGTTTAGCATTTTGGCCATTTAGTGTAAAATTATTATGGGCACCAATCGTAGATGCTCTCTTTTGGCACAAATTTGGAAGACGTAAAACATGGCTGGTGCCAGTTCAGTACCTTATAGGTATTGTAATGATAGTCATGTCTTATTGCATAATGGACTGGCTTGGATCAAAAGACGTGGCCCCTTCAATGGTCATTCTCACTGTTTCATTTTTGATACTTAATTTCCTAGCAGCAACCCAAGATATTGCTGTAGATGGATGGGCATTGACTATGCTTAAAAGGTTAGTTTATTCCTAGTGTATATATGACATTTTAATAATATTTATAACCTTTCAATGTCTGGAGTATTTACAATCAAAACTTTGGTCACATTTATTGAAATTTTAGAACCAGCTAGCTCCCTTGGTAAAGTTTGGATGCCTCCTATGTC
>JAFELO010010376.1:1508464-1591062 GCA_017140195.1 Eumaeus atala | reverse complement strand
AAAGTACATACATGATTTTTTATAACAGATTTTTCTATTATTTATAATATTAGTACATATTTTGCCTTTCCAAGGACCATATTTCAGATATTTATTCATTAATATTTCAACATGATCCATTATTATAGCACCTTAAAACAATTTTAAAAAATTTACATTATACTTTATTATATCACATTTAAATTGCACATTAAAAAGTACTGAATATGAAAAGTCCATGCAAAATCCAGAATATTTCAAAGTTCATATGTTAAAAATGTTTCAATATTATTCATAAACATACCACTATCCCCCTGTACCGTTGAAGTATTGAGCATGTTTCGTGTAAGGAGCAGCAATGTGGTAGGGTGGGGGTTGTCCCCTATATGTATTTTCAGGTATACCACTTGCAGTATGGTGATGGTTGATAACACTTGGAGTATTAGACGACGCTGGTATTGCATCGTAAATATCATACATATTTTGACTTGTTACTGTCTGTATGTGATGAAAGCTTCCATCATCAGATACTAGAGGTGTATTTGTCATACGATAAGGATTGGTTGCGTTTGTATGACCTGTTGGAGAATATAGCTCTGGTGATTGTGATGACACATAAGTTGGACTAGAAACTGGCTGATTCAGGGAGTAAATATTAGAATCTGGAGCTGCAATTTGATGCATTGCAGTAGGGTAGTGATGACCCTCAATAGGAGGAGCAGGATACACAGTGTTGTAGCCAGTTAGATTTGGCATAGTAGTAGAGCTAACAATCTGACTTACGGTATGCACTCTAGGACTTGGCAATTCACGGCTTCCATGTGAATGGTAATTAAAAACATCATATTTTCTAGGATGCACATTCCGATGGTTTACTTTCTGTTGGTTACATATATAATTTTCACTGCCATATGTATTATCGTGGTAGTTACCATCGGTTTCTGTATCACATATAACTTCACTCTTTTGATACTGGTGCTCATAAGGAATTTCAGTTCTACATCTCACATTGTATAAATTTTCATCTAAGTGTTGTGATAAAATAGCTTCCTCATTGCAATGCCTATCTTGTGAACTTAAACTAAGTCTTTGTATTTGATTGCATGTATCAGGGCAAATCTTATAGTTATTATCGTTTATGATCTCATACTTTTTATGTGGCATATTACCGACTCCGTAACTACTAGATTGCAATGAAGTATTAGAACATACTACATCTTGTCTTGGTGAATGTGTAAATTTATCACCATGCATTATATTATATTGTTGGGCAGCTAATGCACACGTTTCCATGTTACCAGGCTTATAGTCACTTGTATTTGAATTATTTTCAACATATAAAGAATGATCCACACTTCTATAGGTTTGTTCTTGTTCATAAGCTAGATCTAAAGGTTTGTCATATGCATTATCACTCGGTAAATTGTCATAGAGTGATACTTTCATTGCATCCTGTTCTACCTTTGACTTATCCAAGTCACTGGTGCTATCTAGATTGTTATCAGATACAAATCTTTGTTGTAATGTTGGAGTTATTTTAGCAGCTTTGATATGAACTGCATTTTGTTTTGGTGGAGACACATCTTGTGAACCATCTTTGTGAATATTTCTAGCATGTTTGGCCATTGCTCTTAATTCCTTGGGATAAGGTGTAGGGGATCTTCTTAATTGCCCTGGTTTTTCTGGCACTTTAGGGATTGGTTTCATGTCCACAAAACTAATATGCCGTGTAGTACTTTGTGATTCAGCATTATCAGGTTTAGTAGCGTCATCTCTTGCTTCAATGGGACTTAAAGGCACTTGGGGAAAGAGGAAACAAGTGAGAACCTGCTCGTAAGTATTTGGATCTACTTCAGAATGCATAGGCACTAAAGGTTTGCTCTGATTCTCAGACAGCCAAAGGGCCACCAACTTATCACAATTTAATAGAGACTGGGGAAGACAACTTAATGAGTTGCGCACCAAATTGAGAACTCTCAATGAATTCAAATGTCCAATTTCAGGAGGAATATTTGACAGCTTATTAGCACGTAAGGACAAAACAGATAACTTTGTACAACTTCCAATTTCTGGTGGAATAGCTCTCAACATATTCTCATCAATGTTCAAATATTTTAATTTTCTAAGTAAACCAACTGATGATGGAATTTTGTCTATGTAATTACACATTAGCATAAGCTCCTCTAAATTTTTTAACTGCCCTATACTTTCTGGTAATGAAAATAGCCTATTGTTGTCTAATTTTAATGCAGTTAAATTGCTCAGCTGTCCAATACTATCTGGTAATTGTGTTAGGCTATTGATGGACAAAGTAAGATCTTCCAATTTGGAACAACAACCAATTTCAGGAGCAAGTACTTCTATCATATTATTACTTGCTTCTAGATGTTTCAAATTCTCCAGTGGTTTTATGATTGCTGGTATGGAGGTAAAACTATTGCTATCAATCCATAATTCCTTTAGTTTCAGAAATCTCCCTATAACTTCAGGAAATTGCTGAAATTCATTTTGCCCTATGTCCAGTCTTTGAAGTTCAGTAGAACGAGACAAAGATTTCGGTAAGATCATCAAATAATTGTCTCTTAATTCAAGAATACGTAAATTTGCTAGTCTTCCAAAGTTTCCAGGAAGGTATTCCAGGTAAGTGTCATTAAGAAATAGATCCTGAAGTGCAATCAAGTTTGTGATGGTTTCTGGTAGTTTTTCCAAAGGATTTACACTAAGATCTAAAAATAATAAATTTTTCAGAGCCTTCATGTTTTCGGGAATAGACGCTAAAAAGTTTCTACTTATATTTAGATGTTGTAAATTTACTAAAGAAGAGACAGCAGTTGGTATGGCTTGTAATTCATTATCGCTTAGATCTAAAAACTTCAATCCATGGCACATGAAGAGTTGTCGCGGTAGCTCAGTGATACGGTTGCTGTGACAAAGTAGAGTTTCCAGAGTTCTTTCATAAATAAAAACTTCTGTTGGTACGTCTGTAAGTGAGTGGTGAGAGTAATCTAGCTCAATCACGTCTTCGACACCAGGTCTCACACAACATAAAAAGTCGAATGGCATTTTGAACTAAGCAGTAAACATTAAACACAAAAAAACTCAGCAAACTCCCAACATCACTGCTTTATTTATTAAGATCACTAGACATTTAAATTTTTACACTTTAAAATAGAGCCCATAACAATTATTTTACTTTGTTCAAGCACTCGTACTATCCACAAAATCCAGCAGTCAATAATAACAAATTGTAAAATGTAATTGTATTTTAGCGATAAACTAAATTTGTGATATTGTGACTCACTCACTGTCACTACTCAAGTACTCAATCACTCCCCCGAACCCCTCCTACAGGCTCCAGTGGTTAGAGTTCTGAGTTCCGGCCATAGAGATAATATGGATAGAAGAGGGAATTCCATTTAGCTATTATAGATAGAAACGGGAAGTCATAGGCACAAACTTTATAGAAATAATAAGTAGACAGGGCCGGACTATGACTGCGAGTGTCCGTCTTTTTTAACAAAGAAGGAAAACGAGAATAATTTACAATCTAATCGCGTATACGTATTGTGCAGAGAGAAATTAATAAAGAAAGCAATGATCTGAAATTGAGAAAGACTAAAATACGTGGTAAGACATCAACGCGAATATTTCTTTGGGAATATGCGGCAGGTATTTCGAAAACTTGTACTAGTTTTCATACACAAATTATGTGTATAGCACTCTTTTATATTATTTTTAGAATGTTAAAAAGAACTTAATAATTCTGCTTTTTTATTGCTCTACAATTTGGCTTGCTGGTTGAAGATCGTGAGGAAGCCACATATTGTTCAATGACAATTTCAACGACGTCCAATAGTGTGATAAGTTTGAACAAGTGTACGTAGATAAGAACTGTCACGCATGCACAATGCAGCGGTAAATTGACGACGGTTTTATTTTAATTCTTTTATATCGAAAAATCACAATTTCTGATAGGATTATAATAATTATTATAGTTCTAAACATGAGATACTATTGCAAGTAGGTAGACATAACGTCGAAGGAAGAATTAAGCCGATAGAATGACCACCACCAGGTGGGAGGACGATCTCCGTGCAGTCGATACGGGTTGGATGCGAGTAGCAGGAGATCGGCCGTCTTGGCGTTCATTGAAAGAGGCCTATGACCAGCAGCGGACCGATAAGGGCAGATAATGATTTGTATCATCATCAGCTGATGATGAAACAAAAGTCAAAACTAATGATTTTAATTATCAAAACAAGTCGAACAGACGATGAAAGTAATGAACGGATGACGAAGAATAATAATATAAAATTAGATAGTAGAGTTATTTTTTATTGTGTGGGGTCAGATTCAGTAAATCTGTTTTTTTTTTTACTAAAAGTGTTTGTTTGTTAAATAAGTTAATTACTTAACTATTAGGCTTCAAAATTGTTTTATTGATTCTACATACATAGGAGTTGAACTCATGGGTTCAATGATAAAAAATTGTAACATACAATGATCATATGAATAGCTACAAAATTGCTTTAAAAATGTTTTTTTAAAGTGGGGTTAAGTTCAGTGAGCTGCTGGTACCCTTCTCTATCTACATTATCTCTATGGCTAAATTCTATGTTCTTTTGATTTGACATTTTTGACGTCTGTACTCTGTAGAAATCCCATAGAGATATATTATCTCTAATCTATAGAAGTTCACTCCAAACTATATAGTAATACTACGTATTCAGACCTTCGATAAAGCATTCAACAGATGGATACACCATTACACCGATATTCCGGAAATGAATATAACCCAAACAAATAGAAAAGATATAAGAAAATGACGTCCCACGCAGCTATTATTATGGAGCCGTGATCAGAACCACGACTTCTAAATTTGGGTGGATTTTTATTGCAAAAACAAGAACTTTTTATGCAATAAGTATACGATTTCATGCCTTCTTTAATGAAAAAAATGTCCTTCCATTACTAAGTACTGTAAATCCTAGCACATACTTTACACACAACAAGCATACAACCTCCCGCTCACACGGAATAACAATAATAATGCGTGTCAAATCTATTGTATACTTCATCTGAGCTCAATTAGGTACCTTGTACCTACTTCAAATTGTTTGAGTGAATAAAATATTGATACTGCTGCGCACCCTATAGCGTGACATACTTTTTTTTCATCCCTGTTGTGCGACGCCTTGTCACATCTATTGGATACTTCATCTGAGATTCATACACACATCACGCCATACTAACGATAAGTTATTCCTGTAACTAGGACACAATTGAACTTGACGTTGTTTTTTTTCTACATTTGTAGGCCCAAGAATGATTACAATGATGCCTTTCATATTAAGTAGATAGGGTATATGCTAGCTATGTTTAAGATGATTTATAATAAATAAAAGGTATAAAGCAAACTAATCCAAATTTTATAATAATTTTATATTTGTTCAAGTTACCTATTAATTTCATATTGTGTAGTGAGCTTGGTGTTAACCCGATCCGAAGAGTTGTTTCCATATATTTAAAGCACAAGTAAAAGTAGGTCATCTATTTTCTCTTTTCAGTTATTGTTCTTTCCTTTCTTATATTTTTCTCCTAGCATAACATAGCTAACCATCTGAAACAAATTTAACAAATTTAAATGATTCATAATAAATTAATTATTTACTGAATGTTTTAGAAGAATTTGTTCTATTCCTTTCTTTACTAGTATTTGTCATTAGATAATAGACGTTATAAAAAATATCATGAAATTGTTATTTGGTAAAAAAAAAAAAACAAAATAATTTTGTTAAGCTTAATTATGTCTGACATACTAAAGTAAGAAATATTAATTTCTAAGATCATTAAAACGTTTTAATAACATATTTAAAATGCATACCATGTTATCATAAGCTTTATATTGTTTAATAAAGCAACAAGACAATGCATGCTATTAATAATTAATTTGGTTGTTACATAAAAATTGCCAGTCCTATTGGAAAATATATGTATAGAATAATTAGCAACAAATCATGCTCAGCATCATAATATTAGTATTGTAATTAGTATTTAAAACATATTCCTTTACGTACCCGAGCAAATAGGAATCTCACATATCTTGTATCCCACCAAAACTGAGCTTTCCCTGCAAGCCGCAATTCAATTGCTTAACACAGAGCCATTGACAATTACATGCAGAAAACATTTTTGTAAGAATACATGTAAGTCAGTATGAGTACTTTGGAATTACATTAGCATTAAAAACTTCAATGCTAATGTTTTAACGGAAGAACAATTTTCCACAGCTGGTAGTTCCTCAGAAAGTGGAACTAAAATGTAAGTTTAACAGACATGTATATTGTACACTATCTACACTGTGATAGTGTAGTTTAGATGTAATGTTTTAGTGAATATGTGCATGATCTGATATAGATATAGGATATAGATACTTCTTGCTGTGACAACACAAATACAAAATTAAGTAACATAAGTTTTTAACATGACTATTACCGGTACACTGCAATGTTCCCTCAAATTGTTCCAGATTTACATTGAAGTGCAAAGAATATGTAGACGTTTCTTGTTAAAAGGAAGAGAAAAATATTATTTTAAAATATAAATAGCATGTTTTAATTAGTATTTAAGCGTATATTAAGAAATTTATGATATTACCATTAGAATTCTACACTTAGGAGTATTAGAAGTCCATAGCGTAATGTGTTCCAGCCAAAAATGTGTACAAGTCAAAGCTACATGGATGGATACATAATATTTTTTTTGTTTCGAGCTTTTTTATCAGACCACATTTAGGCTTGCGAATGTGATATATAATAATTATGTTGATATAAAAGATATTACCTGAAGGTCTCCACACTCTTGGGGCTTCTACATCGGCACTTTGATTCATTAATATTAATGTTACAGATGAATTAGTCGGTAATTTATTTAACTCGTATGTGGAAAACTGTACTGATATGGGGAACGAAAATGTATGAAAATTCTTTCGAACCTTTATTCCGCTCGGCGCGCAAATAGTAGAGACAGAAAATATGGTGGCATTTGCATGCTACTGGTTATTTGAATGCATGCTAATTTACCAATAACGTCAACAACGTTATTGGTGGACTAGAGAACGCTTCATATTTGGCCACGGCACAACACAAAACGGGAAAAGCAACTGTCATATATATGATTATTACGCCTCGAGAGTTGACTGTCCAAACAATAATAGACGGTTTCAAATTTTCATCCTATTACATTTCGCTGTGCAGTTTTTAAAGAACTACGACACATTTTAAAAATTTAAAAGTAAAATAATTTGAAGCTACCAATATTGCTTTGTTGCATTGAAAAAAAATTGATGTGTGATACATCAATTTTTTTATATAAGATATAATAAATTGCTGCAAATGGTTTATAAAACTTTTCACAATGGAAAGTATTTTATATCTTTTAAACGCGGTTTCGAAGAAACTAAAAGGGACATTTCTATTTCGATAGATAAGATACAAGAAAAGGATAGTTTAGTAAGTAAAAATCATGTTTCCAAAACAATAAATTGTAAATAATGCAAAACTAAGAAAGAGCCTTTAACATACTATATTAGCGGCACATATGCTGGGAACGAGCCCGATAATCGCGGGTGTTACGGATGTCTTATGAGTAAGGTAGGCGTCTTTCCCTTATCCTATGAAAAAGAAGTAATTGTTTTTTTTCAGCGTATATGTTTATCTGACGACGAGGACCCTACCTTCCTTTGCAAAATGATCTTGACTAGATGTGATTATGAGGAATTGAAAAAGCAACAAGGTCTACTTATAGATTTTGAAAATTTTCCTTCTCAAATGGTTAAATTATTACAGCAATGTTCCACAAACAACATGTATGTATACTTACAATTTTTTATATATACGTGAGGAAAGCGTTTAAGCCACATCGGCCCACCTTGGATCTCCATTTCTGTATTCCTTATTTGATAACCCTATTCCACAAAAACCTTACGGAAGCCCTCAGCCGCCTCTTATCTATTAGAAACTGGGTCATTACAAAATATTTTTGGCTCATGAAGTATTAATATTATAACTTCTATATGGCTGACAGTAGTATGGCCACATCTCACAGAAGAGCAGTTCCAGTAATTGTAATAAACCTGTCAAAAATGTTAAGATTTTTCCTCTTCAACATATCAACTGTTGAATTTCTTACTCATATTAAATATGAGAAATAAAGCTAAGAGATTAGTAGTAAGTCATGGCGTGTACATTTCTGACAGATCAGTGGAAAAATACACTTCTTATGATAAGAATGAATGAATTAATACTTGATTGCTTTACTTGAAACTCTGGTACACAATGTATACTCTTGTATGTCACAAAGGTATGCATGTCATAGCGGCCTGACTGGATATACAAGCCGTTATCAATATATCGAGCCACCATGTGCACTCACATCATCATTATTAAGTACATAGATGTTTACATGACATCAATATATATTATGTGTGTATTGTTATTGATAATCCAATTTTAATCAAGAAGGAAAAATCAAGGATGATCTTGACCAGAATGTAAAGATAGTGATGTTCTCCCACCCAGTGAAGTGACAACTTGGTTGAGGTGCCTGACGACTTGTGACGGTGACCTATGAAGCTCTATGGGCAGGCCAACAGTGGATGCTGTCCGCTTTTTCATGATGATATTAGTTATATTTTATAAAGTTCAGATTCTCAAAATTATTAAATATTTCTCATATTTCATTTACAGGTTCCTAATAATACACCAGATATCCCCTATTCAGTATAATTTTGAAATTGTTGAACACAATGAATTTAGAAGGTTAATACACCTGTCTTTAAAAACTGGACCGGCTAGTGATGAGGAAATCAAGCAGCATATGTCTGAAACTATTATGCACCTAAAGGTAAAGTCTAACTATACCTGTAATTTTGGTTGTGCAATAAAAATATAAATTGATTTTTTTTAAATTTTTTTTTGTTAATTTATAAGAGTACATTTTTATAGAATTCATTAACATCAATAAAAAGTGCCTTATCAAGTAGTGAAATGTTATGGAAGGATAAATATTTGAAAATTGAAGCCAAGGTACATGATCTTACTCATACTGTGTCTATTATGGAAGATGAAAAGATACGGCATCAAAAGGAATTCCAAGAAGCACTTAAATTAGAAAGGGACAGATTTAAAGATGTAAGTACCATATTTTGTGAACTGCTATGGTAGAAATGTACAGTCTTATGCCATAAATATTGATATTAAATACAATTTCCACAAATGTATTATTAGTTCCCACAGCATAGGATTAGGTCTAAAAAATTGTAACACTGTAAGTTTGAACTCAAACATCATACCTTAATACTGGAGCATGATTTATCATAGTACTCATTTTATAATTTAAAATATCAATCAATAATTCTTAACCTCGTTGAGCACCACATGTATTTATGTGTTGTGGGCTTAGTGACACTGTAATTATGGGTATTGTAGGCCTAGTAGTAGTAGGGTAGAATATAGACTTCAATATATAGTTGAATATTTAATAACGGACTAGGAAGAAAATAACTTTGCACTTAATGTAAGAAGTCCACATTTAGCAAATTGTAAAAGGCTGATGTGACATGTTTTCAGGAAAGATTGCAATGGCAAAGAAGCTCAGAAGTAAATACCAATAATCTGCTAGCAAGTTCTCAAGATAATTTAAATAAAAAAGAGAAACAAATCAGTGACTTAAATTTACAAAATAAACAGTTGCGTGACAAGACTATACTATTAGAAAACCAATTGAGGTTGGTGATTCAAATTACTTTCGATAAATTTGTGATTTAGTGCGTTTTAGGTGAAACTGCTTAAACTTCATTGTACCCCATCTTGTGATGTATATATTTTTAGCAAGTGTTATGTAAGTGAGTATAAATTACTTAGACAATAATGGTTGTTCTATAAAATGTAGTAAATACAAAACAATGAGGATTCAGTGATGTAGGCAGGGTGAGCAAGAGCCTGTTGAAGTATAGAACAATTATAGCATTGTATTTAGCAACAGCTTATATGATGAGTGGTAAATTATGTTACATGGTAGAAGTATATCTGGATTTGTTTGCAACTGCTAGAGGAATCATTAAAGATACTAGAGGAATTATTAAAGAAAGATGTTTACATTTGGTGTATGTTAGTCTTATTATGGTGCATCTTGCCAAAACTACAAATTGAGATTTAGTTTTGTTTATAAATTTATTTTGCTAAAGGTTTCAAACATTGTGTACGTTTCATCTTAATATGCCATTTAGATCTCAAGATACATATATATTCCAAAATTTTATGTGGAGAATGCACAGAAGAAATATAATTGATTCAACATAATGGGTTCATACTTTGGAAAAAAAAAAAACGTTACATACACAAATGTTACATTTGCAGTGAAAAAACGCAACGTTCAAGCTTTTTAGAAAATGAGGTTCAAATGGCACATATTGAGGTGGCAACACTAAAGGCTAAAAACGGTGCACTAGAGAAAGACATTCATGAAAAGGACAGACTCATGTCAGAATTGAACTATAAATGTACTCATTTTGACAAGGTAATGTTCGCTTGTTATACATCAGGTAACGTTAAGCAAGAGCTTCCCGGTGACGTAAATTTAAAATTATTCTAACATAGTGTTGCTGAATTGCAATCTGCATGATAGGAAGGTAAGTCTCTCTCATGCAGCAATGAAAATGCTATAGCCATTCCCGTGGATTGTGTTAATTCGATGATCTATTGGGGGTTGTGATTAAGAAGGGCAACAACATACATTGTGACACATTTAGGCTGTAGTTGATACACATTTTTATTAATATAGCTTGTCTTGCCATAAATATTGTAACGAAGAAAAATATATTTTTTTTATTGCAAATAACATTTACTACTCTTACATTTTGCTTAATACAAGAATATAAAACAATTAAAAGTATAAAAAACTTTTTAGAAGTGGTTCCTCCATTGGCTGCAATACAGTCCTTTGAACGTTGAGGCCATTTATCAATAGGTGCACACACTCTTTCTCTCCATGGGGAAATTCGTTGAGGCCATTTATCAATAGGTGCACACACTCTTTCTCTCCATGGGGAAATTCGTTGAGGCCATTTATCAATAGGTGCACACACTCTTTCTCTGCATGGGGAAATTCGTTGAGGCCATTTATCAATAGGTGCACACACTCTTTCTCTCCATGGGGAAATTCGTTGAGGCCATTTGTCAATAGGTGCACACACTCTTTCTCTCCATGGGGAAATTCTTCACTGCCAACCGTATGGATTTTTTTAGGACTCCAAATTATGACGTTTACAGCAAGCTGATTAAGTTCGGGACTAGATGAAGGATAGTCGGATGAAGTCCGGAACGTTCGTTTTAACGAAGACTTCGTGCATTGAGCTTTATGATTTGGTCCCGAGCCTTGCTGGAAGGACCATACTTGGTATTTCAACATGGGTGTTATTAAGGGGCTACTAACTACCTTCTCAAGAATGGTGTCTTGATACACTTGTGCCTCTCTTCTGATACCTTTTTCACGAAAATATGGCTCATTCACTCCTTCATAGTTAACACCCCACTAAACATCACTGATGCGGGACGATGCCCTTTGTCGACTGATTAGGAAGCTTCCTTAGAGATTTGAACATGAATGTGGTCATTTTGTTTGTTAAAACGTTGCTCAATTGTAAAAAAATTCTCATCCGTAAACAAATTTTTTCTGCTTCCTTCGCGTACCGCTTCAGTAGTTGTTTCGATTTTATCACCCTATTCATCTTTAATTTATCAGTGAAGAAATGACAAGTGCGTCACTTATAAGCTGCAAGTCCTAAGTCATAAAGTATCTCAGAATACACGACATGGTTCTAGGTGCTATCTTCATTTCACGAGATATTTTTTTTTTGTTTATTCGAATTCGAAAAAAAATCGCATTCTTTTTCGTACGAAGACTACGTAGACGGCCAGGTCTTTCTCTGTCACGTACAGAGGAAACCTCATTGTACCTATTAATAGCCTGGTAAACAAATATTTGACTAATACAAAGTGTAGTTTTAAAAATTATATTTGGTTACACAAAGTAGGTATGACTTTGTGTAATACAATCACAGCGATTCCGTTCCCTTAATCACCCCCCTCCATTTTAATATTGCAAAATATTGTATAAATTATTGGCGCCAAAATGAGAAAACACAATCAACAGTCTTATAAAAATGCTAGACTCCAAATTCAAATGTAACCTATTTTTTTTATTGTAACAGTATTTATGCCCAGACTAAGTATACTAATATCTAATGCATATGAACATACGCTCTAAAAACGTTACGCTCCTCTTGACGGAATCGGTTAAACTACATACATATGTTAGAGCAACGCTTATGCGGGGAAACTCATTTACGCTCTGTCACTGGTGTGATGGGCTCGCGGCACATGATAGCACTGAATGCCCACTAAAACTTCCGCGAATGCTAAAGGTTCTTGGTGAGGTGCCCCGGTACCGTAATCATCAGCGTACTTCGATGGCTGGTCAGTCCCTTGAGGGACACCACACCACATCCACAGAGGACTTGTGAGTTGTCCCGAAACCACAGAACAACTCCACAAACTTGTGCTATGGGGTGTGGTTCCCACGCCTTTTGAACCGTCCGCAAGTGCATATAAAGAACAGTTCCCATGGATCAATTGACTTCTCCCAAGTCTGAGCACCACCTAAAAATATTTATCTTAATAACAATTTTCAACGATTGTTCGTTTTAGGAACTTTAACTAATATTATCAACGAACTATCGTTGAATTTGTTTTTATTTAAATAAAGTCCACGAGACCTGCTCTGTAATTAAGGTAAACTTGAAGTTCGCCCGCATTCAATTTGAACGCACAATGTAAGACCGTGAATTAATTTCAGACTCAGAAAGATAACAGCAGCACAATAAGGGAGTTGAATGATGCAATACAAAATTTAAAGATGGAGAAGGTTGGTATTTAAATAATGTAGCAGTCGTCATTTTACATCGTCGTGCCTTTGTTGGGCCACTGCCGGGCCTCTTTCAGTGAACGCCAAGACAACTCGCCATCTTTCGCGGAGCGGCTATTGCTCCGCAGCGAAGTTGCTCCCACTGACTTTAGGACGGTGTAGTAGGGTGAGGTTACCATCCTCCCCTTTGCCTCGTGCGCAAAAGCGCTTCCTTGTCCTGCTCTTTAGTCCCACCCTTCTTATAAGAGGGATACAAAGAGCACGTCCTCCTTCTGCTCTTTAGTCCCCTCTTTCCATAAGAGGGGTACAAAATCCAGCAGGGATACAAAGAGATTTTCGATACATGTGTTCAATTGGCTTCGGCCAAGGAGGCTCACCCCCAGGCTACTGAGCCGCACCCCACGACAAGGCCCGAGTTATGGTGGACATTGTCTTCCCACCTGGTGAATGGTTAACCAACACTTACTTTATAAACGTAGAACTTCTTCATGGACGCTTGTATTAGGGAGTAATGTGGCGCATGCTCGATGAGAGCGTTACGAAAACGAGGCCAACGGAAGCCGAGGGAGATTAGAGACTAATTAACTGTCTCTGTTTCTATCTTCATCGTTTTGCATATGACAGTAGGGGCAAGATAAAGAAGTGCGAGTACATATTTCCTTTCTCTCTTCCTCTTATAGCCAGTGTTTTCAGTAGTATAGTATTTTATTATTAGGTTACTATTGAATGTATTAACAAGAGTATAAAAATAAAAAATAAACTCTCATATTAATTCCAGAATAATTTAGAAAGACGTTTGGCGATAAGCGAATCTCTTGCGAATAAAAACAACGATGCGGTCCACATCACAACAGAACAACTCATAAAAGCGAACCAAATCATATCCAAGCAGAACCACGATCTTATAGAAATCAAAGAGAAGGTTAGTTCATGCGTTATACAGTACCTACTATCTTGCTTATGTTATAAATGTGAGATGACGAGAGTGTAATCTTCGTTGCGCGTGTAAAAATAGCTATGTGTTTTTACACACTTTACACTTAGCGCCTTCATTTGGAACTTTTGATGTATGAATGCCACATAGTTACAATTATTATCACTTTAGATATTACATTAAACACAGCTGTTTTTACAGTGTGCGTGTACAGAGAAAACCACCAAGAAACATATCGATTTTTGCACGTCTGTTATAGTGTTACTGATATGTGATTTTGATATATTACAATTTGAAATAACATAAAATACTGTTCCCTTAAAAATTTATTCCTCTGAGATTTTACGCTAACAATGAAAGAAGTGACTTTTAAGAGATGGTGAAGTCGCAAGGCACAGTTAGTGTTCTAATAAAAATAAAGAAAGTTGACAAAACTGGTGTTTCTCAACGCTAGAGAAAAAGACAAAACGACATTTAAGGTTCAGATTGTAAAAAGAAAATTGCCTTGGACATAAAAAGTTCATTTTACAGCAAAAATTGCTAGTCAAAGAGTTTTTTTTTACATGAAATAATATGTTTTATTTTTATCTCTCGATGTATAGTTTATTGGAGTGTCTAATGAAACATAAATAACATAGACTAACTTTCAATTTTAAATAAAAGATTTTCGTTTTATTGTCAATAACAACACGTAAAAAGCTACTAGTGCACCACGAACTTCTGAAACTGGCGCTTGTATGATTATATTTTATTCACGGATTGTCCAAAAAATAAATGAAATGAAATAGAATTAGTTCTTTTAGTGTCATAGTCGAATTTTTGTCATTATTTTAGATGCGTTCGTCATGCGGGCCAGAAATTAATTTAGACTTCTTTATACTCATGATTGGAACTGCTATTGTCTTATCGATTATACGGGTCGAATAATGAGAAAAATACAAGCTAGCAACTTAACCAATATGGGCAACTCTTTTACTCAATTATTATTTTATATATTTTATCTTTAATAAGTAAATTTGAAAACAAAACGGGATTACAGAATTCGATTTCTGCGATTAGACATTTAGAGCCGTCGCAACCCGAATGACATTGGATAATATGACAGCAGACAGGAGCGAGTAAGTATTTTATTAGATCCTTGCCAATATGGTGCAATGCAGAAACAACTTCAAAATAGTGTTGAAAAATTAAGTAAAAAAATATGTGCCTGGTATATAGATTTAGAAAAAAATACCATTATATGCCGTTAGCGTCTCAAGACCGTCCACATAAAAGAAGAATGTCAAATTATGCACTTTGCGAAAACAACATTAACACATGCGCGTAAGGTTGACATTTACGAGGGTGGATCTAAAAGTTCGTGGCCTAACCTACATGGAGCTATGACATCTTTTTAAATCTACCGTCATTTGTTAGTATGTGTCATTGATTTATTGTGCGCAGTTTCATTCCGATACTGCACAATATAAATCTTCTGTGATTATTTGTTTGAAGCAATCTGACGCAATTTTCAATAATGGAGAAAATTGAACACCGTGCAGTCATTAAGTACCTCAATAAAAAAGGCCTATCACCAAAAGAAATCCATCAAGATATGGTGATCACTTCGGGGGAGTCTGCTCCATCGCATTCCAGTGTCAAGAAGTGGGTAGCTGAGTTTAAGCGCGGTCGTGAGAGCATTAAAGATGATCCTAGGAGTGGAAGGCCTACATCCTCTACCACGAAAGAAAACATCGATAAAATTTGTGATCTCGTACTGGGTGACCGACGTTTGACCATTAGTAAGATAGCTGAGATAACAAACATTAGTTATGGCCGGGTGCAACACATAATAACGGAAGAGTTGGGGTTCCATAAGGCTAATTTTAGTCGCGCGTCGGCCCCGTGTAGCTGTCGGCGCTGACGATCGCACGAGCTCCTCTGCGTTCAGTGAGCGTTTTAGTGTCAAGCGGAGCGGACGTCGTCCGCGCGTACAGTCATGGTGAATCGCGAAGTGGATACTGGTTATGAAACAGCTAGACGTACTGATGAATAATTATATTATGTTCAATTACTAATAATATGTCATTTATGTTATTTTTTTTGTCTTACCTATAATATGAAACATAACAATAATAAATACCTATGTTGTTTTCTTACCTATACTTTGCCATGATTACACATAATTATAAAACGAGTAAATATATTTTTTCTTACCTTAAAAGTCACCATTAGTCTTTCAATCGGTGGTATAGGCACGATTCGTAAGCTGCAATGGACCAGTTCATCCTGTATCTTTGCCAGAAGTTCGTCAAAAATTCTAGATGACATTTGAAAGTAATTAAAGAATTTACTTTCGTCAGCCCTCAAAGTGCCACATAACAAGACAAACTCTCCTGCAACGGCTCTGCTCATTCAATGGATGAACATGGAGTCTTCGTCGTCGCCGGTTTTTATTTTTTTGGGATACATAATACACAGCAGCAATAATTAATACACTCCACATTTTGTCGTAGTCTGTACGGTAAGGCGGTCAGTACGATACAAAAAGGAGCCACGCTGAGCCTCAGCTCTGACAAACAACGCGCTGAGCTATGAGCGCTGACGGTGAGCGTGAGACTAAAATCAGCCTAAGGTTTCTGCTCGCTGGGTCCCGAGGTTGCTTTCAGCTGAACAAAAACGAGTTCGGTACACAATTTCGCGAGAATGTTTGGAACTTTTTGAGCCTGATCCCGAGGACTTTTTGTCTAGATTTGTTACCATGGATGAAAGCTGGGTTCACCACCATATTCCTGAATCAAAGCAACAATCCTAACAGTGGAAAAGATCAGACTCTCCTACACCGAAAAAAGCTAAGGTCGTTTTGTCGACTAACAAAGTCATGGCTTTTGTTTTTTGGGATGCGAAGGGCATTATTTTTGTAGATTATTTACCGAAAGATCAAACTATAATTTCTAGTTATTATACTCCGAGACTCCAGGAAGAAATAAAAGAAAAAAGGCCGGTAATGTTGCGTAAGAAAGTTTTGTTTCATTAAGACAACACACTTCGGTTGAAACAATGTCTGTAATCCATGATTGTGGCTACGAATTGCTGCCCCACCCACCTTATTCGTCGGATTTAGCCCCCTCGGATTATCATTTATTTCCAAATTTAAAAAACATTTGGATGGCTCGAAATTTTCGATGAGGTGATAGTCGCAGTAAACGATTATTTCGCCGACCTTCCGGAATCTTTTTTTTTTTTGAGGGGATAAACAAGTTGTAGGTCAGGTGGAAGAAGTGTGTTGAACTAGATGGAGACTATGTCGAAAAATAAAAATAAATTTAGATCCACTTTTCTTTCATTTTCTTGGTCGGGCTTAGAACTTTTAGATCCACCCTCCTATGTTTAAATTTTGCAGATCTTTTAAATAGAACCTGCATTGTAAAAACGATTTAAAATCATACAACGTTAGGTTCACATTGTAAAATAAATGTTTATGTACAATAACGGATGCTCTACAATGACAATTGAATATGAATATCTTGTATTTTTGAAAATCAAGGGCCCGGTATTGACATGAAATTTCATTTCTAGTTATTGTGCAGAACAGAAATAGCGTTGGAACAAGAAAAGGTGATAGAACAGTATACAAAAGAAATATTCGATCTGAAGTCTGACATAGCGAACACTATGAAACAGATGGAGGACTTGAGGACTGAACTGCACTCGGTAAGAGAGAAGTGTGCACATACCGAGCAGATAGTGAAGGATCGAGATGAAATCATCAAGAACAACAATATGGGTATGTTATATTATATTAAAAAAAAAAAACTTACTGCCTCGTGGAAACATATTCGACCACAGTCGTGAGGTCCTGGGTTCGAGACCCGGGACGCACCAAAGTGTTATTGGAGCTTTTCAATTTCTTATTCAGACTCAGTCGAAGGAAGTTGGCGGTGTTACACCCCCGTGCCTCGGAGTGCACGCTAAGCCGTCGGTCCTGCGCCTGATTTCTCTGCGGTCGCGTCGGATTGCCGTTCCATCGAACGAGGGAACAGGGAGTGCGCTTGTGCCTGCGCTTTGCACTTGTACATTGTATGTCTCGCTCCTGTTGGCTAGTCTGGACACTATATGTCTATAGATAGAGGTTCGTCACGATGACTGACGCCGCCCGTTCAGCCCGACATTGTTCAGACGAGTTGCCCTCTTTCCGTCAATCCCTGCAAGAGGCCACCGGAAACTCACAAAACGCACGAACGACGTGAACGTGTGTTTTGTGAGCTATATATATAGCTGTCACTGCGGAGATGTCATGAGAGTGAGACTTGCGTGAGTCTCTAACATTCAATCCAAATTTATAGTAGCAGGATATTTACTTTTATCACGCCAGTTTGAACCATATTTGGTTCCTAAACCGATCTGGTACACGTGTACCAGATACCAGGTATGGTAACGCTCCGATCATGCATGCCCAATTCGACGGCTTGGAAGCATGGCGGTATTGCTAACTAAAATCTGTAGATTATATTTTATGTTACAATTGCGTGGTTTTATTTTTATTTATACGTTTTTTTTTGATTAACTTATTAACGGCGTAACTTTTAAGTAGCTATTTTCGTATCTTTTTACTCTGGTTCATCCATATTATAAAACTTTCGTAAATGTGTATATCACCAAAATCCTCCTCAATGTGTGGATGGGATTGGTGTTCTTTTGTTAATGCTCTAAATATTTTTTTGAGGGTTTAGGTTCACAAATAGTTTCGTACTGTATTCTTTTAGTAAAACAAAAATGGTGTGAATTTACTTGCAGTTATACAGTGGCTTCATAAAAAAATGGAGGACAATCCCATTACTGTACCAGTTGAGGGTAGAACGAGAAACGGAATTGATTCTGCATCCAGCTCGACGCCATATTTGAAAAAAAATTACAATCAGTTACAAGAAATATCCGAGGACTCAGTCAACTTCTATGAGCCTTCAAAATCGTAAGTTTTCATAGGAGTTACCGACAAATTTATTAATAATTCTGTAACAATTATTTACCTCATAACTTGGATGTTGTTAGATCTTCAATTTTTGTTTACTGTTTCGCTATTCATCTATCTATCTATCTATCCATCGATCCGTCTATCCGTCTATTCGTCTATCCGTCTATCCATCCATCCATCCATCCATCCATCCATCCATCCATCCATCCATCCATCTATCTATCCATCCATCCATCCATCCATCCATCCATCCATCCATCCATCCATCCCCCCCCTCTCCCTCTCTCCAGATATCTATCTATCTCTGCCCCTCTTATTCTGAATACCCGATACCCATCACCTCCAGTTACTCTAAGCGCATTTCAATTGCTTTCCTCTAAGTTTAATGTCTACATCTAACATGTGCAATGTCAAGTGTATAGAGACCCTGCACATGTCAAATAAAGTTTGTAACTGTAGGAAGGGGTAGTGGCATGCTGCATAGGCGGAGGTGCATGACACTACATCATCCTATGCAAGGGAATTTGGCCGGCACGACCGGGGAGGTACCTCTCGCTCACATAATACCGCCTTAAGGTGACATCTTCCGTGTCACGTTTCGTACGGTTTGTGAGTAGCCGGTGGCCATTGTGGGGGGCGATAATAAATTTCTCGTTTGCCCCCCTATTCTATATCAAAAATAAACTAATGCTTAAGGTTCGCCCTTTACTGTACTGCGAGCAATCAGCGTGATTCACATCAAAAACTGAATGGATATGTGGACTAAAGGCTTAACTTTCTTGAAATTTCTTCAACATAAACAAATCTAAACCTTCACATGAACAAAATATAAATAGATTTTTCCGGTTGAACTTTCATTATAGCATCGGTTTTTAAGTTTCTTTTATGTGCCCAACATAGTTTTGTATCACTATAGATCGAAATTTCATATGACACACTATAGATCGATTACTAATGTACAGCCCTGTATAAAAATAGTCATTTATTAAACGAGAAATCTGAGCTTTTGACGTCAACCGAGGTCCATAAACATCCGCATTATTGTCGTATGCGCTACCCTGCTATCCTCCTGGATCCTCCTGGATAGCAGGGTAACGCATACGACAATAATATTGTAAGTGAACAATGTCCATTGGAGGACATAGATATTATATAATATACATTAGAGGATAGACCCCTCCAATGGATATTGTTCACTTACAAAATTTCTGGAGAAAACAAGTAAGCAAATGCAAATAAATTCTTAAATATTATTATGTACTTTTATACATTTCAATTTATTTTTCTCTGCCATTTTTATACAATTCTTCATTGTGTCTTCATTTTGGCGCCAATACATTGTAAAATATTTTGAGATATTAAAATGAAATTGGGTTATGAAGAGAACAGAATCGGTGTGATTGCATTACACAAAGCATGTATCTCGGGAAATGAAGATAGCACCTAGAACCATGTCGCTTATTTTAAGAAATGACTTACGACTTGTAGCCTATAAGAGACGCACTGGTCATTTCTTAACTGATAAATTAAAGATGAACAGGGTGGTGAAATCTAAACAACTACTGAAGCGGTACGCTATGGGAGGTCACAGAAAAAATTTGTTTGCAGATGAGGATTTTTCTACAATTGAGCAACGTTTTGACAACGCCTAGTCTTACAGATATCTATGGGCGGCGGTAGTCACTATCCATGTGCTCGTTAGCCCCCTATCACATAATGACCGTGTTCATGCTCAGATCATCTATAAGGAAGCTTCCTAATCAGTCGATAAAGTGCAACGACAGGGGTGTTAACTATGAAGGAGTGACTGAGCCATATTTTTGTGGAGAAAAGGGTATCAAAACATAGGCACAAGTGTATCAAGATACCATTCTTGGGAAGGTAGTTAGGAGCCCCCTTAATAACACCATGGTCAATAACCAAGTATGGTCCTTCCAATAAGACTCGGCGCCGGGTCATAAATCTCGGCTCACGCAGTCTTCGTTGGAAGCGAAAGTCTCGGACTTCATCAGAGCTGACAAGACTGGCCGTCGTCTAGTCCCGATCTTAATCTGCCAGATTATGATTTATGGTCAGTTTTAGAGAGCTTGTTCTAAACGCCATAATGATTAGCATTTAATTGACAGTGAAGAATTTCCCCATGGAAAGGTGCGTGCTTCCATTGATCACTGGCCTCAATGATCACTGGCCTCAATGATCACTGGCCTCAATGATCACTGGCCTCAATGATCACTGGCCTCAATGATCACTGGCCTCAATGTTCAAAGGACTGTATTGCAGCCAATGAATACACCTCTGAATAGGCTTTATATTTTTTGTTGTTTTATATTTGCGTAATAAACTAACACACTGTAAAAGTAGGAACTGCTATTTACAATTTAAAAAAATTATAGGTATATAATAATGACTTGGATTGAATGTTAAGATTGTCTGAAAAAAAAAAATATTTGTCTTATAGATCAAATTTAGATGATAGCCACACACCTTTAGAAAATGGACACAAAGGTGTCGATCCCAAGTATTTAAAACAAGCAAGTGATGACAACAGAAGAAATAAAGGTATATATACATATTTATATAGAAGACAATGTTTCGTCTCAACGTAATCCGTAAACCGCTCAAATTAGGGATATTGTCTCTAAACACAACACGTTTCGTTTTTTTTTATAGTGTAGGGGCACAAACGAGCAATCGGAGAACCTTTCAACGACTACCGACGCACATAAACATCAGCATATTTATGCCGATGCGTTGCCCTCCTTTTCACCTCTCCCTACCTATGGGCCACCGAATACTCACAAACCGTACGAAACGAGACACCGTTGTTGTCACTTTACGGCAGTATCGACTGAGCGAGAGGTACCTCCCCGGTCGTGCCGGCCCAATTCCGTTGCATAGGAGGATGTAGTGTCATGTACCGTGTATGGCACTACCTCTTAACAATAATATATAAACAACAGTAATAGGTAAAAACAGTAGTAGTTAGGCAGAGAGAATGGAGTGCTATATACAACACTCTCATTTTATGTCAATCAACCTTACAGATTTGCCTTACTTCCTCAATATTCATAATTCTCGATGACCCCGACGAACGACGCTGTTTAATATATTTAAATTATTTCAGAATCCAGTAAACTGACATCATCTAGTGTACAAAATATAAAAGGTAAGGAAAATAAAAATACAGACCTTCCTAAAGTGGATTATAGAGAGAAGAAATCATCGAGGGCGACAACTTACCGCGCGACTCCCGTATCTGCGTATTTTCCGTAAATTATATTAAAGTAGTTCTTGTTTATTTATATAACTTTGTAAATATGTTCAATAAAATTTTGTTTTATCACATGAAACTGTTTTATTTTTATTGTAAGTATATAGTTAATGAGTTTATCAAATATGTAACATTTGATAAAATATATTCGCCAGTCGTCTCAAGAATAAAACAGGTTTCAGATTTTTAGCGAATCCGACTTTATTGTTTTCGAAGAATAAAACAAGTTTTAAATTTTTTGCAAATTCATTTTTATTGTGTGTAGAGTAAACCGGTGGTTCGATAAAATTCTAAAATGAGGTCGATGATGTTGTTTTTTTACATTATAAAAAAACTGATTAATAATAATATACTTTTAAAATCATAAACACTGTTGAACTAATAAAGTATTGGTCGACCGTTCACCAGGTGGGAAGTCGATTACCGTGCAGTGGCTGGTCCGGGATGGATGCTAGTAGTAGGAGATCGGCCGTCTTGGCGTTCATTGAAAGAGGCTTTGATTGGATGGATTGTCTTGGCGTTCATTGAAAGAGGCTTTGAGAGGAATTGATTTGTATGTCCGGCAGTGGACCGATAATGGCTGATAATGAAACAATTATACAATAGACAATGAAGTTAATTTTTTTACCTTTTCGTTTGAGACATTTACTACTATGTTAAAGAGAAGGAAGTGTAATTTGATAGAACGAGATTCAGTGAGAATGATATTCGCAAGGCGATATAGGCGATGAGGTGATAATATTACTTTCAAGCGGCCTATATTTATAATAAATTAATTAGATGCTTATCCATTTCCGGCAAAGTACAATATCATTCTAAAATAGTTATAAGCAACTGGCAAAAAATGTAAGTTATGAGGAGGTTGAGTGAAGTCCTATTCCAATATTGTAATTAACACACATGCACCCACACGCACACACACACACATACACACTCACATACCCAAGAGTACACACTAGTGTGTGTGTAAGGTACTGTCTACGGTGCCTTAGATATATATATTAGATAAGGAAAAGCGGGGTCTCCGGTCACAAGTATACTTAAAAGGAGAATTCAATACTTTTACGAATATATTGTAATCTGTGGTACTGTATGAACTTTTTATTATTATTATTTTTATTGTGCTGGTAATGTAGAGCTTCCCATTATTTAGTTAAAACGCAACTCTCAGAGATGATAAATAAAGAGAATGTGAAAGCAGTACTATTTTTGTCTATCTACTCTTGCTAGCTGATTGCGCAAAGAGAAATAAATGAAAACACAGAGCCAAAGAGTGTACTGATGTAATATGTCGTCTCGTATAGAGCTGTCTCTCGATTTAGTTGGCCCCGTTTTTCATATAAAGGAAGCATGATTTCTTGCCGACGCCATGTTTTGTATTGTTTCGAAAAATCTTAATTAATGTTAGAATGTCTTAATTCTCTTATGTGTGTACTTTGATATAATTATTTACATGATCTGGATGGCTATTAATTTGATAGACCGTATCATTAATGTGTTAGTTTGAATAGTATACGCCACGTTTGTAACTTAAATGATAAATTCTATTTAATTGTAACTGAGTTGCCTGATTTTAGTTGGCTCATGAGGCCAAGACAACGGGACGGGATATTATTGGTTGTGTGTTCTTTATCTGAGCTCTACTCCTTTTTCTTTTTCCATTTTTAAATTTGAATGTAATATGAAGAAAAGTTATCTGTATAACCTTCAACTATTTTTTTAACACTTTTTTAAATTATTTAACACTTTTTACTAACCCTTACTAGAAACTGTATGGATTCCATCGTTTGTTTCGGATACTATTTTAAGTTTGTTCCTGTAGTATTTTAAGTTAGTTCATGATTGTGAACGTGGAGGGAATAATTAAATAAATGTATCTAAAAGTCTAATTAAACCTCTAACAGCCCTTAACCCACTTTTTGGTAATTCCTTTTATAGAATTTAACTTACATGTTCTCCCTAGGCGGGTCATCGTCGATGGTGCTATTCTCGAAGTCGTAGACGAATACGTCTACCTCGGGCAACTATTGCAATTAGGTAGATGTAACTTCGGGAAGAAAGCCGATAGAAGTATTCGGTTGGGTTGGGCAGCATTCCGGAAGCTTCACATCGTATATACAGCAGAGCTTGAAGACAAAAGTTTTCAACCAATGCATCCTCCCCGTGACCTGGGGCTGAAACATGGCCTCTTAATTCAGAACTGGTTCGACAGAATTCGTAAAGAAATCATAAAGCAGAGAACTAAGGTATCTAATATCACGCGACGAATAGGCTCGCTGAAAATGGGCTGGTAAACACACTCATAAGAACAGATGATCCAGTAGGTTCTGGGGTGGAGGCCGCGTTAAGAAAACGAAGTGATGGTCGAAGGTTCATTAGGTGGGAAGACGACCTTCGTGCAATAGCCGGTCAGGGATGAATGCGAGTATTGGGATATCGGTCGTCATGGCGTTCATTGAGAGAGGTCTATGTCCAGCAGTGGACCGATAAGGGCTGAATATGATCATAAACCATGTCTTGTCTTCTGTTTCGATTGTTTTTTGTTTCTGGCGTAGAGTAATGATGACATGTTTTGTCCATTATAACGAACCGATTAAAAAAATCACCTGCATCCGCTTCAAATAACTCCAAACCGTCACGTGAAATAGTCAATCGCGTCCTTTTTGTTCACCTGAAAGCAGACGCAGAACTCATCTCGCAGACACCTTGTGGAAGCCCAATTCGTTGACTATGACATTTTGAGTTCGTTCATAAATGTGTAAAATCTTGGCTATCTCTCTAATTTTTAATCTGCGGTCTCCCATAACTAAATCAAGTACTTTTTAATATTTTCGTCAGTAGCGGAGTCGAAGGCCTTCCGGAGCGGGGTTCATCTTTCACACTCTACCACGCTTGAATTCTTCCATTTTTTGACGGATCAATAAGACAGAACAGAATCTCCTAAAGTACTGATCATATCATCATGGATGACTTTCGGTCATAGCCCCTTCTTATGTAGGTACTTAATGACGGCATGCTGCTCGATTGAACACACGACTAATTATCACACACGTTTCGAACTTAACACAATTAGGTAGTCTGGACTCAACAAAATAATGTGAGTAGATCTGATTTTTAGAATTGAATGAATCTGTGCTAGGCCTCATATTTTCAATCCACCCTCGTATCTTCATAACAAGCTTACGCCAGATTTATAACCTATGTTACAACATAAACACCGGGTGACAAGCACATGACAATAGTTGACACTTGATATTTGAACTATGTAAATTTTGAACAGCTGAATTATTTACAAGTCACTAGACGACTAAATACTACAATTTAAATAAAAAATTTGCGAAGCAATAGGTACATATTTATATACACTGTCTTCTGATTTAAAACGATTTTATGTTTAATTTTTAATTGCTTTATAAGTGTAATTTGCTAACTATTGTGCGTATAATATTATGGTCAATTTATACGATAATCATGATTCACAAGTGCTATTTGAGATGCCTATTAGAATCCCATGCACCCATTAAGTTGCCTCATAATACAGAAATTAAAGTAGGCCGCAGTAAAGATACCAAAATAAAAGATCAAGCATGTTCTCGTCAGCAAAGTAAGTATAAATCAATATGCATTATAAAATATATCTGACTGTAAATAAAAAATTCAAAAGAAAGAAAAAATTGATTTTGATGTTATATAGGAATGCTGCAATATTAAAAATCATGTATGTACATCAGGTTTGCTTGTTCTTTATTTTAAGTTTTGTTGTCTCTTATTTACTTACAGTTATATAAATAATATACACAGTAAAATAAATGTAATAATATCTAAATGAGTCTTTGTTTTAGTCTCCTTAAAAGCAAATTGTGTAGACTGTATAGTTGAACTAAAAGCGCTGGGTATCAATCCATCTGGTTTAAATGGATTTGAATTGAAAAAGGATGAGCTTTATAAAGTTAAACATGGAAGCAAAGTGGAGGTGTTGTTGAATAATTATTTCCATGTTGTCGAGTTTGAGCCGGCACCTAAAGATGGTGAAGAAACAAAAAGTCACAAGAGAAAACTAGAGGAAGACCCTCAAAATAATAAACCAAGAAAAATTGTTAAAACAAAACTTGAGTCTAAGGAAATCTTGGAAGCTATGGACAATGTATGGGAAGATGTAGACAATCGAGAAGTTTATGTATTCACGGCTAAAGGTGTGAAAGCAAGTGCAAAAATAGCTGCCTTTGATATGGATGGAACATTGATAAAAACAAAATCAAGAAAAGTGTTTCCAGTAGATACTAATGATTGGGCGATATTGTTTCCTCAAACATCTAAAAAGTTGCAGGAGAAATTTGCGGAAGGTTATAAAATAGTGATACTTAGTAACCAATCATCCATTGGCAGTGGTAGAGTTAAGATAGAAGATTTTAAAAATAAAATTGAGGCCATAGTGAATAAGTTGAACGTACCTATACAAGTATTCTTTGCCACAGGTAAGGGTTTTTATAGAAAACCTGCAACTGGGATGTGGAAAATTTTAACTGAACAGGTTAGTGTATATATATATTTAATAGGGAGTTGGTTTTACATTGCAGCCAAATTGAGCCAACATGATTGGGGAGGTAGTCTAGCTGACATGATACCTGTTACATGTTGAAAATAAATAAAATATATTGTATATTTATCTAGAAGCGCCACAGAGCTTCACCCGTGACTTCACCCCAAAAGCACACCCTAAGGAGTAGAGTTTCATTCTTAGTTGATTTCTGCACCCTAAAAGAAACCTAGCTAACTATAGCTTCTGAGATTTCATTATTAATTGTTGAGTGGTATTCCACTTCTAAAAGATATATAGATGAAGATAAATAAATATAATATAAATACTTGTTGTACAGAAAAATGACCATATAAAATTGGACATGAACAGTAGTTTCTACTGTGGTGATGCTGCTGGACGGAAAGCAAATTGGGCACCAGGAAGAAAGAAAGATCATTCTATGGCTGACATTCTTTTTGCTGAGAATCTTAATCTCACCTTTTATACTCCAGAACAATTCTTTTTGGGTCATTCCATAGCTAATGTACCTATGGCTAAGCCAGAGTTTGCACCCAAGGAACTCAAACAAGAACCTTTTAATGATCAATTAATTTCTGAAGAAACTGAGGTGTGTTTTAAAATGATTTTTAATACATTTTTTTAATATACTTCTCACATATGGAATTGTGGCAATGACTGTAGTTTCTACCTGTACTGTTCATTAATCCCAGTGGTCTAGTGGTGTGCATGGTCAACCACAGCTGGTCGCAGGTTCAATACCCTGGTTGGATATAAAGTGTTATTGGGATTATTCAATTTGTCACAATCTGAGATTTTTCTAGAAGTAATATCACTCTGAAGGCATTCTGAGTTTTGTAGTTTACTATGATTTCAACACAATCTTTACTCACATTATATTTTCTATGCAGTTTATTCATAGATCTATGTGAATTTTGAGGAAGTTGTTTGTCATGGAAAATGGCAATCGAGATATCCTATTTTATATGTTTTTTTTTTATTGATAGATGTTGTTTAACGATTCTCGAGTTAAAAATATAAAATTTATTTTATATTTTAAATAAATGATAAATTCTTGAGTGGAGTGAAAAGATTCGCGTTCTTGGTGTTCATTGAAAGAGAAATACGTCCAGTACTGGATCGATAAAGGATGATGATGTTGATGTTGGTTTGAGATGAAGGAAGACTGCATTACTTAGTATATATGGGCTATTGACCATCGGGTTCGATTTTTTCCATCTGCAGAAAAGAGAGGACCTGTCCCCGAGGTTTTTTTATAGAATAGGGGGGCAAACGAACAATCAGATGTTTTTAACGACTACCCACTTCCATGAACATCCACATAATTACTATGTCAATGTGCTGCTTTCCCATCCCCCTCCTCCCCTTGGGCCACCCCACGAAACACCGCTACTCACAAACCGCACGAAACGCGACATTGAAGATGTCGCTTTACGGCGGTATTACGTAAGCGACAGGTACCTCTCCGGTCGTGCCGGCCAAACTCCGTTGCATAGGAGGATGTAGTGTCATGCATGGCACTACTACCTCCTCCTATGGAGCATGACATTAACCCTTCCAAAAAAATAATTTAATTTAGATAATTAATCAAGGTTTTTTTAAATATATTTTCAGTTATTAGTGTTAGTAGGCTATCCTGGTAGCGGCAAGTCATTTTTATCAAGACAATTACTGAACAAGTCGAACGGCAAATACGTGTCTGTCTGTAGGGATGTCCTAGGCAGTTGGCAGAAATGTGCTGCAGAAGCTACTAAATTGCTGAAGGTATGAACGAACTCCTTCCTTCGCACTATATCAGTTGTACTAACTTGTTTTTTCACCGATGATCCTGTTGTGAATCTTTAAGATAGCTTCACATACAGTACTATTTACCAATGCACATCCAGTGAGCATATTGAAATAACTGTGAACATGTTCAGAATAGAATATGATCGATGGTCCCGTATAAGTGGAACATCATCCTACATACAGTTTTTAAATCAAGTAAACGAACCAAATCCGCTTAGTAGTTTTTGTGTGAAAGTGTATCAAACATGTAAACAAAGTTGCGCGTTTCTAATATTAGTGGTATTAAAGCGGGGGCCGTATTTGCCGAGACAAAGCCAACATACCGCCGAACTTTGGTCAGGATACTGCTCGAACATATGTGTAATATTGCCTAATTAAAATACGGGGAGAGACCTATGTCCAGCAGTGGACTGAAGAGAGAAATAAGGAGACCGTTAGAGAGTGGACGACGGAACAACTTTCAACAAGATATGTGAAAAATTTTGTTCACTGCTTGCTTGGCCACGGGTGATCTGTGGCCCGTTTATCCCGAACCTTAGCAAGGCTTAAACAAAAGAATTCATGTTTTATTCCAGGCAGGTAAGAGTGTTGTAGTGGACAGCACAAACCCCGACGTTGAGTCCAGAGCTCGCTGGACGGCGCTCGCGAAGGAGTTAAACGTCGCCTGTCGATGTGCCAACCTCACGACCAGCAAGGCGCATGCGCTGCACAATAACAAGTTCCGAGAGATCATGAAAGAGAAACACCTGCCCGTCAACGATATTGTCTTCCACTCTTATAAGTAAGTGTTACCTACTGCACTTGTAAAGTGGCAGCTGAACTTGAATCTCAATCGAGGTGCGGTACGAGACGCAACGGGAGGGGCAGCGCGTTATCATTCGCAGCGCAGCGAAAGGCCCCCGCACAATCATTGTTCGTCCGTCGGGTACTATATATATATAACTATACCTGCAGTCTGCACGTACGGCGTAAGGCGGCTATTTTGGTTCAAATTAAACGCTACCTATAATGTTTTGAGTCTAACGATGTCCACAAACATCCGTATAAGAGGGTTTACGTTGTTCCTATGTCCAGTCGGCCAGATTTCGAAAACCTCTTACTAATGCAACAAACATCGGTGATGTAAATGTAGATGATACGAAGTCGCATTCGTATTAACGGAGGCTCACTTTTTCATTAATCTGGCATCTAGGGTTAAGACTTAATCGGGCAATCAAGCCTTAGCTAAAAAGGCGGGAGTCTGCTAAAATCTTTATAATTATTACAGAAATAAATTCGTGGAACCGACAGTTAAAGAAGGATTTAAGGAAGTGATAAACATTAAATTCAATCCGGACTTTGTAGACAAAGAAGCGGAAAATCTTTATAGGATGCATTTGTTGGAAAAGTGAAGGAAATAAAATACTCCTCATAAGCTGTTTTTTATTTGCAAACTGACTTGACAAATGACATATCACCCCCGTTATATTGTAAATTATGCAAAATAAAACACTGTGTTACGAAGTTTACAACTCATATAGGCCAAACAATTTTTGATGCATTGTGTTGACAACACTGAAAGTATAAAAATAAAATTTATCCTGGTAAAAAATAAACTTTTCATACCACATTATAAAATAGTATTTTGTTAAAACTCTTAGTTATGGCAACCCTAAAAATTACAAAAGTATGGCAAATCAAATGATTCTGATTTAGGCAACGAGCAGATAACGCGACCGAAATCGGAATACCACGCCTTTGTTTACCTGCTTTTATATTTTTCCTTATTGAAATCATTACTGAACATTTCTGAAATTTTCCTAATATCACTTATAATTCATATTTTATTGTACGAGAAAGCCAACACTTATTTTATTGCACGTAATGTGCCAAGAAATTTAAAGACAATAGTAATTAAATATAAACCTTAAGTACTGCAAATTTTGGTAATGTAACTAAGTTCTCAGTTTCATTCTTGTTCTATTGTCATTTATGGTAATTATTGTACAGATATTTACATTAAAAAGGATACATGTTATAACGTTCTATATCTATGTCAACACCCAAAGAATTAAGGTTACTTAGTTAATTATGTTAACCTTATTAATGATTATTTTTTTGACTTTAGGCAGTTCAAAGCTAGAAGGCGAATTTATGTACATCGTGCAAAAATATATTCTTATGTACAAATTTTATAATTGCACTGTTTAGCAATAGACATTTATTTTAATTTTACATCAGGGATACCTACATCGTTAAAAAAATACGAGAGAGCATTATGCCACACGACTGAAGTAAAACTTCTTTAGTTATAAGAAGTTCTCTAAAGAGAGAAAGAAAGTGTGTGCTTGCACCTCTATCGCTGGCCCCTACAGTAATATACATAGTTCTGTTTTTCTCTATGTTCACTAGCTTATATATCTCTCTCAACTTCCTTTGGGCCTCATTATCTTCACACATTTTTACTCCCCAAATCCAGCGTGCTTAAGGTTTTAATCATCATAACATTATATGCTTAAGTAACTTAAACGGCACAGCCTAAAATAAAAACATCTCAATAAAGAGACGAACTCTTCGTGTACTGTTTTAATTTTCTTTCAACCTAGAATGTCACGAATGAGAGAAAATGAATACAAGTGTTCCAAGCAAGAAATAGAACCAGACTAGTAAAATCTAGATGTATATAAAAGCGAAATATCACTTGCTGATTAATTACGAAATCGCAGTAGACACCACACCTACAAACGTGAAATTTGGTAGGTACGTCCCCTTTAGGCTGCAGACTCCCGTTAAGAACACATTATACGAAACTCCAGCCCGAAGAGTGCGTGTTTAAATGCCTTATATTAGGCATAATCGCAGTTCACCACTTGTCTCCTAAGACCACCCGTCCTTAACTCTTATTTTATCTAATGTCACAATTGCACTTGCAATAGTTTTGCTACAAATTCCTCTGTGGACGGATTCTTGCCAATCTTCGGAATATGCATAAATCCTTACAATTAATTAATTAAATATCATCAAACGTTTCTTCACTAATCGTCCTGCTAGTAAGATTTTTTAAATTTATGAACTTTCGTTTATGTACACTGCGTACCCTACAGTTTACCTAACATTTACTCATAGATGATTAAATTTAAATAAATTTAGTCTTATTAATACATTTATGAATTGACATTATTCAGCACATATGCAGCTCAATTGATTAATACCGCACGACTTAATCCCGTCGCTGTCGGAATAAACTCTAATAATTGTGTCCTAAAACTCCAAGACCTAGTAAAAGTTTTTGAAAACATTAAGTTACGCCATTACATTTATCTGCAGTCTACCTTCTGAACTACGTGCAATTCAGCGTATTAAGCACCAATAATTATTTAATTATACATAAATCACATCAATTCCTACGAACATCTCGTTACGACCTGCGATTGCTCCTCAATTAGCAAATATAACAACAGTCGATGTATGTCATTCGCCGTCAGGCTCCGCATCTTCGTCCGCGTCTATCAGATTGTCAAGACTCGAATCCGAGTCATCTTCTTGTCATCTGTAAAATTAAAATAAATACCTCAAATACAATGTAAAAATCTTTAAAACCATGAGGTTTTACATGAGGTTATGCATACATGAGTATTCTACATCAGTAAGATTCAATCAATAAGATTTTAATTGTAATCGTACCGGTACGTTTAAGAAACCATTTCTGACCCTTTGACATGGTCCTAAGGAGCCGGAGAGAAAAGCTAAAACTGTCATGGGACTCGTAACGAATACAATAAGAAGAAAGAGTAGAGAGTGGTTCTAGTTTCTTTTCCCTATCAAAGCGGATACTGTAATAGTGTACAAGATTGGAATTATTTATACGGTTAAGAAAAGAAATTACAGCCACGCGAATATCAGCTGTTATGTACCATGGAGATTTTATTATAGCCCTAACACAAACCTCAAGTTATATTTAGTATTTACTTGGTTATTCTTTACACCAGTTCCCTAATGGGTCTAGGCAAAGGGAAGAATTTATTATTCTTCTTCACCTTAGTGAACTAATTACACCTGTGCATACCTGGCGATATACACAGTATCGACGTGTGTCAGGCGCGCGCTCGTGAGCGGCACCGCGCCCGTCTTGAGCTTGCGTCGCTCCAGCGAGCTGCGCGCCTGTTGTATCGCTAGATCTCCGCACCAGCGCTCGCAGCGTGCGTAGATCACCACACCTGTACAGTACAGTTACAAAAATAAAATATTAACTGATATTAACACTATTATGCTGTGGTAAACAATATTCTAGAGAAATTCACAAGAACTGGAACAGTATTAGGTAGCTGATATTAATAGGTATATCTATCCATATTTCACCAATTTATACAAAATTGCAAATGTCAAAAACGTAGCGAAGTTCGGTGTTTGACACGGTCCACCAAAGAAGACAACGCCGGCTATTCGTTGTTATATGTACCTGCTCCTGCGAACAATACGATTGCCGGCCACGAGTTGATCAGCAGCGGGGTGAGCAGCAGCACCGACAGCGCCAGGGTGACCGGCGCTTGTACGCTCTGCAGCCGCTTGTAGCCGATGTTGTGCGACGGCTGCCACCAGCAGATCAGTAGACCGAACACCCACACTAAGAAAAAACGTCCGTATGAAAGTTACAGTCATAACGCCTTCTTAAGATAATATGTTCACTCCAGATCCCTTATAGGCGGATTTGCTTCTCACTTATTTGAATTGCTTATTACATATTATACATTATAAATTTAGTAGGTATCTATTTTATGAATGTGAAAAAAGATAAATGTAATTTTTTGGTTATACTAGGGCTAATTGATAACTGGCCGAAACGACGAACTTGAAAAAAGATATGCAAACAAAATTTATGACATCTTTTCGAAAATAGAACGCCAAATTTGAGTTAATTCGAACTGATATAATATGCGTGAGGCGATCGAGAACTTTCTCTGACGTAAATGTTCAGAACAATGGAAACAAACGAAATACGTGCTGTGGTAAAGTTTAACGTTTTAAAAGGGAAAAGTGCAACCCAGATTAAAGTCGCTAAAGCTAGACAGTGTTTTAGGTAATACTGCACCTGTATTGATTACAATAGGTAACTGATTTTACGTGGGGGATGGAGCTGCGAAGACACCAACAGGTCCGGCCGTCCAAATGAAGTCACGATTTGAAGTCCGGATATGATCAAAAGGATTAAAAACATCGTTTTGAATGATAGGCGCCTAAAGTTTTTTAAGTTAAAAGGTAGATAACAGTAATGGTAGGATTTTCCTCCGAACGCGTTTTTAACATTTTACATCAACAATTGCGAATGAAAAAGCTCTCGCGCGATGGGTGCCTCGTTTGCTCACTGTTAACCAAAAGCAGCGTCAAGTGGACGATTCGTTGGAGTGTTTGGCGCTGTTTAAGTGTGATACTAACGAGTTTTTGCGGCGTTAAGTGACAGTAGATGAAACATGGATACATCATTATACACGTGAAACAAGGAAACAAAAAACTAAGCAGTGGACTGAGTGCGGAAAACTTGCGCAGATGAAAGCAAAAACGTTTTTTTCGTCAGGCAAAGTGATGGCGACTGTTTTTTGGGATGCTCGAGGGATTATTTTAGTGGATTATATGCAAAGAGGAAAATAATAAATGGAGAGTATTAGCCGTTAGGTGGCCCAAGATTTTCATCAAATGATGAAGTCATTCTCGCCGTAGACGAGTATTTTGAAGGATTAGAGCATTTTATTAAACTGTTGTAACGGCAATGGAGAAGCGCTCCGAGAATGCGCGAGAATGCATCGAGGTAGAAGGAAACTACGTTGAAAAATAAAATTGTATTAAATATATTATTAAAGTTTTTTTATCGTTTCGGATACTATCTAATAGCCCTCGTATATGTGGTACATTTCGCATAGCACTGGGTTGCAAAAGAAATACGTAGCATTTAACTGTTATCATCGCTCGCCAATATTATATTTACTAATTCACCTATTCCAATTGGACGGCATTTAGTCATTACTCACTTGGTATTCCGACAGAAAACATCGGTATCCTGAGTTCTTCCTTACATAATCCAACAGCCACAAATGCATCGGCCAGTACCTGGGTGAGAGCGCCGATGGCTGCCCATCTCGCTCCCCGCACACACGGAGGGATGGGGGAATTTGCTTCCGGGATCGCCGTAACCACCTACATCACGAGTAAGACTTAAACAAACAGTACCAAGACTACGTAAAAAGAAGTAAGACGTAATAGAAAAGTCTAACAAAACCCTCAAAAATGTTAATCCGCTTTATCACAAAACGCGTACTAGCGGCAACTCGGGGACTAACGGCTGGTTTAACAAATTACGTGTAATTAGACCGAATAAGTCTAAAACGTGACGACGAAGAAGGTTCCTCGATCTACCCTACACAAGTAAGTCAGAATAGTAAGAATAATACCGTAGAGATAGTACTTGTTGCCAACACATAAAATAATCAAACCTTAACTAAAACACAAGTTAGTCGTGTTCTTTACAGATATTATATAATACTCACTAGAGTCCCGACTTCACCTGTGAATAACAATCAAATTATACTAAAATCTCCCTCGGTATTAGCTCGGAAACAGAAATATGTGATTTTTGAAATTTGAAACAGAACTATGTGATTTTTGATTTGATGTTGATTCGTTGAAATAATCTAAACAAACGTGACATTTTACAAAATTGTTTTTCTATTTTAGAAACTTAAATAACTATTACAAAATAATATCGTTGGTTATTTAACAGTTACCTCCTGGGAGCGATGTTAGACCTAGAATCCTGAGCTAAGCAATAACCATACCTATTAGATAGCTAGGACTAAACTAGGAAAGCCAATTACTTTGATTGTATCCCGGTATTCCTTCACAACAGCATCGATGTCCGTGGAATCATCTCCTGAGGATATCTCGGGTTCACTGATCTCGATGTCCGACTGCACGTCCTCCTCCTGTGCTAGCGTGACGTCGCGTCCCCTGCTGCTGCCGCTGTTGAGCTGATCCAAGTCCTCTGTTGGACAACCGGAGTACTCGTCGAGGAGAAGACACTCACGATCCTCGGTTTCTGTAAATGTATTTCACTTCGTTGAAAACGCAACTAAAATTATAAAAAGTTTAGAAGTTTAGTAAAGTAGGTAGATAATCTAAACTATTGCCAATTATTGTAACTTCCTATGGTTTCGATTCGTCAAGCGAAGTGAAAGTGTGGTACTCATCTATTAAAGCATGTTTTAGATCCGCGGAATCAACCACAACATCAGCCAGATGATGCCCAATGTTGGACCGAAGCCTACTCCAAAGAGCGCCACTTGCATCCTGTGGTACACCGTATCCTTAACCAAAATTTGGTAGGAATAAGGAGGCCTGGACTCTGTTTTCCGATGTGGGGTCACTCTTGAACCGTCCTTCACCATCTTGTTACCTAAACGGTCCGACAAGTCATCTTTGCCCCCTTATGCTATTAAGATTCGGCTCATCTGCTACTTGCATGAAACTTGAGCCAGTTCCTTTCTCCTATACCTTTAATAACTTTCGACTTTATGCTCTCCAATGTCTTCGTATGGCGCAGAGCAGAAGGGATGAACCACAGACCACGCTTGGCTTTCTTTTCTGAAGATTTCGCCATCCGCGTATTCTCTGTACCCAAGCGCTTGTATTCTACATCTGAAAGTTAGACAAAAATTGTTATCTTGTGAGAATTTCTTATTTAACTTTGTTTTTTTTTTCATTATTTTATATATAATTAAATCATTCAATATTTTATATATAATTAATATTTTGCACTATTCCAACAAAGTTGTCTATGGCGTACAGCGTAGTCAGGTCGGCACAACCGGGGAAGTATCAGGTAGTTTTTAACTCATTGTGTAGTACAATTTAGAAATTGTAACATTTCTTGTGATTTGTGTTGGTTTCGAATTGACAGTCTTTAAATCAACATAACTTATAGGAGTGCTTGGACTCTTATCGTTGGGTAAATGATTTTGAACTTACCACCAGCTTCCCTTTGTTCTGTGGTAGGGTAGCACCGAAGTATAATGAAGTGGAACGCCTGGATACTGATACTCAGCAAGTGACTGGCGTTCACGAGCGTGATCATGTGAGACAGAGGACAGGCGAACGCTAATATGGCTGCCAGACTTCCTGAAAAAGAAACCAAAACCAGAGAATTGACAGTCCAAAGCGCATCGGCTATGATTTATGAAATAAAATAAGACAGATGTTTCGTTAACATCGGACATGAAATTTGGTTTGGCAAGAGCAAAAAAATATACTGTGGGTTTCCATTGTCAATGTGTACTTAGTCCGGCCATAGTATTTATGGCACACAAATATAAAATTAAAAGCATTATGACATTTTAATTTGGAATCTGTCATTCTTATAAGATGTTCATTATGTTTTCTCATTTTGGCGCCAATACATTATAAAAAATTTTGCGATACTAAAATGGAGTGGGGTGACAAAGCGATGGCCTGTGATTTCATTACACAAAGTAGGAATAGAGCCAAATGCAATTTTAAAACTCTACTACTATAGGTACATTTGGAATTAGTCAAATGTATGTGTACCGGCTATTAATAGATACTATGAGACTTCGTCTGTTTGTGGCAGGGATCTGGTCGTCCATTTAGTGTTCATACGAAAAAGGTGGTCATGCTTTGACTTTTTTTTTTGGTCATGTAAGGGAAAAGAAATCCTGTCCGAAAGCGAAGTATTTATACTGAAGTAGGAAATGAAGGTAGCACCTAGCGCCACGTCGCGTATTTTAAGAGATGACTAAGGATTTGCATCCTAGTAAGGATGAATAGGGTGGTCAAATCGAAACAAATACTGAAGCCGTACGCAAAGGTCACAGAAAAAAAATGTTTACTGATGAGATTTTTTCACAATCCAGCAGAGCAACACTTTAACAAAAATGGCCGTGGTTATACTTTAAGCTCTAAGAAAGCTTTACAATTAGTCGACAGAGTGAATCGTGGGCATTATTCGACTTCAGTCATGGTTTGGCGGGGTGTTGGTTATGAAGGAGTGTCTGAGCCATATTTTTGTGGTATCAAAACATACAAGTGTATCAAGATACCATTCCTAAGAAGGTAGTTAAGCACATTAGTAACACCACGTTCAATAACCAAGTATGGTCCCTTCAGTAAGACAGTGTGTTGTTCTCGTAAGGGTAGCAAAATAGCTTTTTAATCTGTCCGACCCAAGCCCGTAGCCAAAACAAAACGTTAGCTTCCTAATTTTGCTCATAATTTTATTTCCCTTGGCCCCGATCTCGTAATCACCGCCGTGGGGTTGGTCGTTACCTAATATCATTCACTCTAAGCTTGGCAATTGACATGTTTATCGACGTTAAGCATAAGAGTTGCTTGTTACGTCTTAGCTGGGTGTAGCGAGGCGAACACATTGACCGATGAAACATATTTAAATATTGAGGAACAGTACCTGCAGTGAAAACTGCCAGTACCGGACTCCCAGTGGTCGCACTCTCATACGTCATGGACCTTGTTAGCACCTTCCACTCGGGAGAAGCCAACGCGACGAGTACGGAGAACATCAACGGACAGAGTTCCGTCAAAGCCAAACAGATGCCAGCAACAGTGATGGCGGCCAGTACGGGGCATATCCAGCTGGAGGCCCTGGCCTCTAAGAGCGTGGTTACTGGCAAAGCGGCATTGATGCTTGTTCTGGAATTCATGTAACATTACTTTTTAATCATTCATATATTATTTAATATAATGACTACCGTCTGACTTGGTGACGTGAAGGTTAAGCCGCGTGTTACGCTAGGGGCCGCGAGTTCGACGCCCGCCTGGGTCATGAATGTTTATATATGTATTTCAATAACAAAAATCTATAATACATAAAATTTTATATAAAATTTCCGTTTTCTAGTACCTGTTACACAAGTCCTTACGGTACTTCGCACAGGGCTTGGCTAATGTGGCGTGTGAAGTCTACAGATATTATTATTATTATTATTATATTTTATTTCATAGTAGTCCTCTACACTTTGTGATAAGGCTTGGCTTAAAAATGTTCGGAAATGGTGCACGTAAGGGAAAAAATCTTTGAAATTAAACTGAAAATATACAACCTCACTATTTCAAGTATATTTTAAAGAACCTTGTCACTCGCATTATGAAGATAAATCTAAAGACACCTCATAGCTTAATATCCGTCAAGTGGTTCAGGCTGGAGCAGGGAGCATAGAAATCCACATACATAAAGACATACTACACGCTCGAAAAACATTACTCTCCTTCCCTCACAGCTAGATAAAGAACGTAAGTATACCTTAACGTAAGTAAGGTATACCTTATGCAAGGAAAATACAAGTTTGTATAAGAGGTATTGCCACACTGCATTGCAGCCCAATGGGGTCAGCACGATCGGGGAGATATCTCTCGCTGACATAACACCGCCGGCGCGTTTTTGGGGAGGAGGAAGGAAAGATACCGCGTTGTCTGTGGGCGTCTGCTATCGTAAAAAGGCTTAGATTCTCGTTTGCCTCCTATATATAAAAAAAGATAAAGCTCTACATACCCCTTCAACATGTTAGTGAACAAGAAACACAAGCCCGTGAGAACAACCGTGGGCAGAGCTATAACTAGCAGCATGTTTCTCCTGCAGGTCCTGCTGTCTCTGGGCGTGGACACCGCGCAGAACACGTACGATATAGGCGCCGCCGCCGCTATGATCTGTAACATGTTTCAAGGCCTTTATTTATTACTTACGCGATATAGGATCTAGCATCACCCCGCGGTTTTACTTGCGTAACTCCGGTCCTATTAGTCGTAGCGTCTTGACATATAGCCTTCATCGATAAGTAGACTATTCAACACAAAACGAATTTTTAGATTCAGGTTAGTATATATTAGCGCGTTCTATCTCGTGACTAGTGACGGCTTGTGATGCGATACGACTGGGAAGCGATACTATAGCGCCAAATATCGTATTGAATTGTATCGATAAAATATGTTTATTGATGTACCGTATGAGATTGTATTGATACACAAAAATATCGATACGTATCGGACATTCTTAGATTGCATAAGCGCAGTTCCAACCTTATTCATCTCATTGTATAAATGATGCAACACTTACCTCGAATGTGGTAATTGGTATTGGTATATGAATGTTCGCGATGTCCAAATTGATCAAACCAAATATTGCGAAGCACTGGCTGAATATGTACAAAACGACCAGCAATAGAAATGTGAACATCATGCTTTCCTGGAAACAGGTAACAAATATGTAACCTAATTGACATGAGCTCAGGGGTTTTCAAAAATGCGCCGCGCCCGCTACGACGTTATCATTATTATATTAAGCGCTATATGTGTCCCATTGTTGAGCAAATGCCTCCCCCATTTTTCCACTGTTCTCTATCGAAAGCTTCATGGCGCCAACCAGGTGTGACGAAATTTTCTTAAAATCATCATCATCATCAGCCGGTCGACGTCCACTGTTGGACATAGGCCTCCCTTATTCACTTGCATCAAGCGGCTCCCCGCCACCTTGACTCGTCAGACTAACGGGTAGGAGGTCGTGCAATTGAGAACAATGAGCAAGTATTATTGTACTTACCTCCAGCCCACACATGAACATAGCGCAGACTACCATCACAACTGTAACCCCCAGCACATCAGGCCACGGCTCCCCCAGCGATCTCGTTTCGTATCCAAACAGCCACTTCCTAGTTCTCCCCCCAGTCACATGATCCGCCGTGGCGCTGAGGATCCTGGCACATACTGCCACGGCCACCAGGTGGGAGAGAAATGACATCCACATAGCCATATAGTCTGCTAGAGAACGCAGGTTCCTCTCCCTGCGTCCTCTGGCTGTTTTCGAGGGTGGGACTATGTCTGCCAATTTCTTTAAGTCTTGGATTGTGTAAGCTGTAAGATTTTTTAAAGCCTTTAGTCGTTTACCAGGCATCGGACAAATTTTAGTGATAGTCATATCAAGTCATCAGCGTCGGATTAAACAAGCGCGGGACCTGTAGTAAATTCTATTCAGTAGCTCTTCAGCTGCAATCAAATTTGAGTATGAATGTAACATAGATTGCTTCAGGGATCTATCGTGTAGGTTTTGCTTAATAACGTAGTAATTGCTATTTTTACTATGTTAAACACGTGTCCTGCATTAGTAAGTAGTAATCATTTTCCTATTTATATGATAAAAAGACATTCTAGTCAAGTATACATTTTCACAAACTACAGAACTGTATAAATGCCTATAACAAATATACGTACTTTAGGGCTAGCTGAGGCGAGCGACGTTACAAATAGTAGGACATTATCAAAGAGCTACATTTATCATCTGCTACGATAACATAGCTGTGTTAAAACGCGTAGGCAAAAACACGTAAACAAGTGTAAACATAGATCAAACAATTTTAAGCGTTACTAAAAAAGTTGCACCAATAGAAACTGTAATTTTCAAAACCTACTGGCAAAAGTTATGAACACGGCCAGCATCAGGACAGCTGGCACGGCGCAGTAGCTGGAGTTGGCCGCCGCTAGAGGGGCCAGTAGCAGCGCGCCGAGCGTCCACCTCGCCCCGCACGCTTCACCCCCGCCCAGTCCACACAGCTTGCCCATTTTGGACAAACTAGACTCACTTGACATCCTACAACTGAAGATTATAAAAAGACTACGAATGCATCTTATCCGCGAAGACGAAGACAATGTAATATTAGTAACGGCTAGCAAGCGTCAGTGGCATTTTTTACTTTTTTGCTTGTTGTGCTCTTAAGTGTACAACTTACCGTAGCCGCCCACTGAGGGATGGTGGGGAAAAAAAGGACAACGCATCTGCATAAGCGTTATCATTTAGAAAAAAGTAGTACCATGCTGCATAGGGGGAGGTAGTGCCATGCATGTTGCATGACACTACATCCTCCTATGCAACGGAATTGGGCTATAACTACCGAGTAAGTCCCTCTCATTCAATGTTATCTAAGAATCGACCGATTGGAATTATTCACTCAGGTCACAATGATTTGCACTGTCATTAATCCGAGTTATAGGGAAATGCTAGGAATTTATGTACATTCCTGGTACATAATGTGTGTTTTTTTTCAAGTGATTAATATATTTTTTTGTTATATAAAAATAAAGGAGAAGAACAATATAAGTGCAATATTAAATTGAAAAATTATTTTTAAAGTGTTTTCAAGTCTCGCCAATGTTTAACATTATTATAATGAAAAAGCATAAATTAAAAAAAAAAATTAAAATTTTATTATTTTCAAAATCCATTACTTACATAGTTGTTTCTAGATGTAATGATAGCATGATCAATTAAAACAAAATAAAATACTGTGCGTCGATAAAGTATTTCCTCTCTCAGTTTTTGGTCTTTAAGCAAAATACATTTCCTTTCCACATATCACATATTTAAGAAGAATTAAAGAAACATAAAAAAATTGAGTCGTAATATTGTATTTTAAAGAATTTATTATCTGCTAGTAAGTAATTGAAATAAACGAAATAGAATACTCAATACACTATTTCCCCTCTTCGCCCTACTCTATAACAACTTATGTAAGGTATGTTTATATAAAATGTTTGCAGCTTACCATAATTATATAACGAGTTGTCGTTGGTGATAATATTTATTCCTTTTTATCTGCATTTTGTCTTTCACAAAGGCGACACAATATTTGGGAACTGAAGAGCGCCGTGCGGACGTACAGACACTGCTTTTAAGGTCGTTTTTCCATTTTCATGCGACATGCACGAGGGGTGTCGAAGTATATCGTCATCTCTTTTCTTCCCTTCGCGATCGATGAAAAATGTTGCTAGGGTGACCATTTTACGTATTGACAAAATAATAATTCTAGCATATTGATTAAGAATTACGAAACAGTATATACGGTGTGATACTTTTTATTGTTTCTGCAATACATTTTTCTTGCTTTGTTTCTTCTGCAATTATTTAATTTATTAATTATAATTACCCACTACGCCGTCAGTGATATTAAAGTCATACTACTAGACTAGCTGCGCTCTCTGGCATTGTCCGCCTAACTCCGATCCTATTGGTCGTAGTATGATGGTATATGGTAGTATGATGGGGACGGCGACAACGCGACGAACCCAGGGTCCTCACTGACCTCAGGAATTTAATTCGTGAGATTGTCAGGGAGGAGTTAAGGGTGGTCCTGAAGGAGGAGCTGTCTAAAGTGCTCAGGGACTCGCGTATCTGAGCACAGATCATGCACGCACGAGGCCAACCAATGTAGAGCCAGTGATGGACCAGGACGAGCTCGGCGTCGCATATTGGAACCCCGGAGGAGGCAAAGATGATATTCTTCGGCTGCTCGCTCAGCAGTACGACCTACATGTCATCCTGCTGGGTAATCGAGACTTGGCTGAAACCAACGCAGAGCCGCCGGCTACTGAACTACGTCGCGTATCGGAGGGACGAGGTGTCACCGAGTGGGAGACCGTACAGAGGTACGGCCGTGCTTGTTCGGCGGGACGTCGTCTACGACGAGCTGAGATTGGGTCCCCTCGTTGACATGGGCTCGACAGGAGTAGTCGTTCACATGGTGGGAGAGGAACTCAGGATCTACGCGGCATACAGACATCCCGGGAACAGCTTCGATCTACGTGATGTCCACAACGTGCTGGGGGATAGGGGCCAAGTGTTGTTGCTTGGCGACCTGACCTCCAAGCAACCAGCTTGGGGATCGGGCGTCACGAACAGCGCTGGATTCAAGCTGCAGGAGGATTAGGAAGAGCGCGGTTACGCGGTGCATGGTGTTCCAAGGCTACAGTCAACATCGAGGTCCTTTACGATCTCGACACACAGCATTTATCCATTCTTATCACGATTGATCCCGGAGCGATCCTTAAGGAAGGAGTACGGACCAGAGAGAGGAGCGACTGGGCCATCTAACACAATAGTCGACTTCACCATCACCGGGCAGCTGTCTACCCCGGACGAGGCGGAGGCCGCTGCATGCCGCTTCCCTGAAAAAATCCACTGGCGGCGGTGGCAACCACCGTCATAGCTCCCCCCGAGCCTACCGTCGGACCTGCAGAGGAAACAACAGATGAGGAAACTCTGGGCCCGCACCCGCTGCCCGAGGATCAAGTCCCTACTCAACAAGTTGGCCGAGGAACTGTCTGTAAAGGTGAGGGAGTGTCGAGGAGCAGTCTGCGCCAAACATTACGATGTCCAGGCTCGCGCCGAAGTGCTCACATCACATCTATCATCACATCCACACACAGTTCTCACCACACCCAGCGTCGCCATCACCCACGGAGCACCACGAGCAAGTTGAGTGCCACATCCGAAAGCTCCTTCAGAGCCCGACTTCGCCGCTCGGCGGGACGGATTTCATATCCCCCTCTGAGCTGCGGAAGGTCGTACTTCACCTCTCGAGGAGCAAAGCTTCAGGCCTCTGATGATGCCTACACGTGCAGCTGTGACTCCCACACAGACCGCTAATGGCATTTTCCGTACGGTCCACTTTCCGGAGACCTGAAAAGAGGGGAGAGTCATCGTTCTGCCGAAGCTGAGCAAGCCCCGAAACCTGACCGGAAGCTACCGGCCGATAACGCCACTGTCACACATCGCCAAGTTGTTCAGGAGTCTCTTGCTTCTGAGGCTGAAGCTGTACATTCCTATAAGGAATGAACAATTCGGCTTCCGGAGCGGCCTCTTGACCACGTTACAACTGACGTGGGTAGTCCACCACTTGTCTGCGGAGCTGAACAAGGGGAGACACTCTGTCGCAGCCCTTCTCGACATGGAGAAGGCCTTCGACAGGGTGTGGCACTCGGGGCTCCTATACAAGTTGATGGACGCCGGCGTCCCGCTGGCACTTGTGAGACTAGTGGCATCATCCTTGGAAGGTAGGACATTCAGGGTAGCGGTGGAGCGGAGGCACTCCTCGGTGGAGGCCTTACGCGCCGGAGTGTCACTGCCCTTGCCTGTATGCAGCCTACACCAACCACGTCCCCACACTCAATGATCCCTCAGGAGAAGGTGGGGTGGATATCATGCTCGCGCTGTTAGCCGATGACAGCGCCTACGTTACCTCGTCTCGAAAGCCGGAGCTCGCAACTGGGCGCATGATGCGCATGCTGGACCGGTTGCCGGAGTGGCTCGACAGGTGGCGCATGTCCGTCAATTTGGCTAAGACGGCAGCGCTATATATATGCAAGAGGCGCTACATTCCGGAACGGTTAAAGTTGAGAGGCCAAGATGTGTCGTGGGAATCCCCGGTCGTGTACCTCGGATACAGTAACGACCGCGCGCTGCGGATGGGCTCGCAGGTGGACCGAATGGTCAACCAGGCGAGAACAGCCCGCTCTTTGTTGCGGCCGGTACTAGCGTCCGGAATTTCGACACGGACGAAACTGGGGATTTACAAGACATATACCCGGTCACGCCTCACTTACGCCGCCCCCGCATGGTACGCACTAACCTCTCAGGCTCAGCGAAAACGCCTGCAAGCCCAGCAGAACATTTCCCTACGGGTCTTCTCGGGAGCCGGTCACTACGTCCGTAACGACGTGATCGCGCGTGACTTATGGATAGAGTCGCTGGAGGAGTTTGTGGTTCGATTGTCGAGCGCTATGTTCAATAGGGCAGACAATGGACCGCATGCTCATCTACGTGACCTGGCCGCGCTGCGCAAGCGACCACCTGACGGGAGGCCGTACCCGCGTGAACTCACCGCCCGTGATCCACTAAGCGGACCAGGATCATATCACTACTCACCAACAATTATAACACACCACACAACACATAGGCCCTAAAAAGGCCTTCACTCCCCCCCCCCTGAGCTCATAAGCCACTACGGCATTCCCCAGCAATGCGGCTTCCTTTACCGAGGGGATAGTTGTCCCCTCGCGACCCATGCAGGTTCGCCTCGATGCCCGCAGCCATCGCAGTGCAACCTGCGAAGAAGACCAGGAAGACACCTATGAATTGCAACAAACACGATTGCCTTGTCATTACTTGACACCCGAGTTACGACAGCAGGACATGCTTCCCGTGTTGTGCCAGCTCCATTTGATAGCAATGCAGAAAGAACAATACTTCTTACAATTATTATGATTACAATTTTGATTTGGTTTGGTGGGGCTGAATCCCGCCCAGGTCATGGATGTTTATATGCGTGTTATATAGTATCTATAAAAATCTTTACAATATAGAAGGTAGCTGGTAGGTGTAGCTTAATACATAGCTGTAACATATGTCCGCCCTCTCATTACGACACTTAGCACAGGTTTGTGCTAACATTATTATCATTATCATTATCAATCGAGCATAAATTTTGTCCGTATAAGTAACGTGCAATGTGTGTAACCTAGTCGTACTCCTAGGGCTTCATATTAAAATGTTCGTATTAAGTACTTTTATTAAATAACATATAATACGAGGTAGGTGTCATTAGCACAATTAAAATAAGGGATAATCTCATCCCCGTCTCCCGCCCCTTTGTAGGCTGTCACTCTGCAATAAACCATGAAGTTATAATAAGCATAAGTAACTAGGTACCATCGTCCATCAGTGTATACACAAATATTATGCAGACATGTGAACCTCCTTCCGCTTTCCCCTCCAAGGGAAACTCACACACCATACGACACGGAACAGCGCAGCTGCCACCTTACGGCGCTATCGCGTGATCGAGGGGTACATGCAGTCAATCGCAAAAGCACTATTACTTACATGTAATTGCATGGTAGATTTAGTGACAATACCATTACATATCGAATCAATTTTGATCAACATAAAAAGTAACTCTAGTCCGCACGATTCTTTTGTGACATTCTGGGTAGCCCATTGAGAACATACGTATACTCTCATCTGGATCAACGAAAATAAGACGTCATGATTGATTGAAAATTTGAACGCATGCGTTTATAAAGAGGATATTTGGATGTTTATGGATCTTGTCGCCCAATACTAAATAATTTTAAGGCTAGAGTAAAAAAAACACGATATATTTTTTATAATATTTTTTACAGTTTTTTTTTTTCAAATTGTAAACGGTTGCGAACCTACAAGTTATTGATGTACAATATATATACGTTTCTTTGAACTTATATAGCTTTTAGTAAGGAAAAGTATAATTATGTGATTGTTGCACAGTTTCATGTGGATTTAATGCGTTCGAAATTTCGAATATATATTTGGAATCAGAATTCAAAACGGAATTCCGGTCTGTATTCTCTGAGAAACATGGGCCGGAATAGAGGAATGGAGATAATATAGATAGAGAAGGATATTCAGCCTAAAACCTGGCCATCTGATTCGAAAGAAACGACTAGTGTTGTACACTCTCTGTCTCACTTTTCTAATTAATTTCTCTCTGCATAATGCGCATTTGAGATGAGATAGATATGTATAGTACTGCTTTCTCATCTTCCTTATCTATTCGCTATGACGGCCGGTCATCGTCATATAACTGTCTATGGCATCTCTATTTACATAAATATATTTATGTAAATAACAGGGGCCAGATTGTTACCTAAAACTGTCCTCTGTAATCGCTCTACCCTCGTTTAAAAGCCATACAAAGTCCGCCCAATAAATTTCGAGAAAATCTATCACATACAGACAGGCAGCTGTTATGGATTTTGTTTTCTAGTATGTATAGGTTACTGAGCGTTTTACTTATGACATCAAATCTTAGAGCCAGTGACTGGTCAGATTGTTCTCGAATTCTGCGTATACGAGTATTGAGTGTAATTGGCTTACCTACAATTCGGTGGCTGCGTGTGTCTTAATATTTGAGTCACCAACTAATTAGTTGGTGATTCAAATACAGTTGGCAGGAACTGGAAAGTCATGTTGCATAAGGTTGGCTTTGCAAAAGAAAAGTGAAAATTAATGTAAATCATGGATGCTTTCAATGGCGATTCTGTGCGAAATCGTGTAACTTGTACTTTTGTAAATCAATGTTTAACGAGCGTTTTATCTATGACATCAAGTCTTAGAATCAATGGCTAGTAACAACTGGAATTCTGCGCATAGGTACGCTTTAAAATGAGATCCCATTTTGATTAGATTGCCTACTGTTTGACAGCTGCGTTTTTTTAATATTTGAGTTACTAGCTATATAACTGAACAGGGATAGCCGTGTTACTGGATGAATTTCGGTTACCCTTTAGACGTGTTTGTATAGCTCTTAAAGCGTGCTAAGCACTTTTGGGTTAACAACAATCATGGAATCGCGTCCTCATCACAGCACGTCGGCACCGTACGCAGCTAATAGCGTCGCAAATACAGTTTTAAGTTTTCACATTTAGCGACACGCCCCATGCTGCCTTTGACTTTTTATAGTAAGAGGCCACCTTTCACTTAAAGAGAGATCACAGCCTTCTGACGACTATCGGTTCCTATAGAAAGTCAGTAAGGGCAGATAGGCTCAGAAAGTCAACACTTTGTATTTAAAAGACAGGCTCGGAAAGTCAAGTAAGTCAAAATCGTCCTTTGATTTTCTGAGCCCAAAATTCTTCTGAGTATACTTTTGAGTTCTCTAAAACGTGGACTTGAGAATTGAACTCGATCCACGATACTATTCTTCCCACTGTTCAGTCATATTGTTCAGCCTTCATCAGCGGGAGATACCTTTGTCCTTCGTTGTACTTTCCTATGAAAATCCTACTCAACCACAAATCGAAATCTACGTGGTAGGCACAGCAGTATGTATATAAGTTGACTTCATTACTAAAACAACGTGGGCGATCCCTTTAATAACACGGGAACAAGAGGAACTGCACTCATTTCAAAATAACGCTGTAACGTTAAGACGTGTGGGGAGCAACTGTTGAGAAAATTAAAAAATATTGCGTTCCTCTTAATTAGCATTCGTCCTATATATTTTCAATAATGAAGCTTATCAGTATGAGATGTCTCTTGTTTATTACAATTGTTGCAATTGTTTTGTTTGTTAAAACGGACGCTGTAACAAGCGGAAGAATTAACTATGTAAGTTTTTTTCATTGTTCATTTGTTTTATTGTCTAGTTTGCTGTGTCCCGTGTTTTTGCGTGCAAATCTATCAGGTGTTCAGTAAGTTTCGCTTGAAAGAACGACAAGGATGGGTGCAAACAAAGTCTCGTATTTATTTCGAAGTACAATAAAAGTTATTAATAAAGTAGTTATATACTAGAATAAACATTATTGTTTTTTGATTGTACTTTCGTTATTTAATCTTACTTACTAATGTTGTAAATACGACCGTTGAATTAATGGATGTATCCCAATTACCTACGCCAAACTGATTTTGATGACTTGGCAGTATTGAAGTTTATGCACCAGAAAGACACCTGAGCTCTACCAATACCATATCTTGCACCAGGTTTCGGCTGTACTCCATGGGAACGGAGTCGCGGGCAACGGGTAGTAGGTATTTATTGGAAATGCATCAAGTAGTGGGTTCATCGAATGACTGAACACTATTCTGTACAACGTTTGCCGAGCCGAATTATTCGATTTACGATTTTATTACTATGCCGCGTAACTGGTTCTAACATTCGCTATGTGTCGTTGCTGGCTAGGGGCTGAGGAAACTGTATCTTTTCTTCATTTTAAAGAAGCGACTCTGAAATTCAAAGAAAAAAAGCTCTGAAAAAAGCAAAAAGAATGTTCGTCAAAATGTTGATTTCAGGTTTAAAATAATGGTAAATATAACTAAAAATAAGTATGTTGCCTTGACGTTTCCATAAAACAAACTTGTTTTGTAATTTAGTTGATTTGTTTGATTATTTTTACTCCACACATTCTTTATAGTATTTCTTTGATCTATAATATTATAACACAAATCACACTTCAGAAGTTTTATCTTTTTGGATTATACCTTGTCGTGTAGTCAAGAAAAAACAAATACTCGAACCGAATACACCGGCCAAGCTTTTTTCGATAGTATGAGCGTAGCGAGAAACCAATGTCACAACTTTTATCTTGATATTTAGACGACTTGGTATACTTGACGGGAAGCCGCTGGATGCAAGTGGTACGTGGCCTTAACCTATGGCGTTTTATGGGGGACGCTTATGTCCAGCAGTGGAAGTCGTCCGGCTGATGAAGATTTAGACGGAACCAAAAATGCGCAGCTAGTACTAACTTAAAGTTGAAAGTATTAATTTGATAAATAGTTTTTTCATTTGTTACCTAATGAATTTGATCATTAAATTTTGATAAGGTTGTTTGATTGATGACAACTCAAACTCAAGTTCATGTGTCCATACACAATACTAACATTAGTCACTAGTCAATCTACTGTGGAAGACAATAATTTATTATAAATTAAGTCACTGTGAGAATTATATGTAGTATAGTCATTAGCTTACAATTTTTATATATCTATGACATTTATAACGTAATAGCGTATAAACATTGTATCGTTTAGACACAGTCAACAAAGATTTCTGGTAATTATTTTACATTCAATATCTGTACTTTGGCAAAGGAAGAACAATTCATAATACAGTGTGTCTTCAGTTAAGCTTTATCTGTATTATTATTGACAACCGGCTGGTGCAGGGGTAGCATTGTTAGGATAATCGCGCATGTCTCGAATCTCGCCTAGGTCACGGATGTTTATCTATGTATTATATATTTCTATAAAACAATGTTTAAATATATGTAATTTCTTACATTTTCTCGATGCCTAGGATCTGTAACACAAGTCCTTACGGTACTTAGAAGAGTAGCGAATGAAATAAAATTACTACAATAACAAGTACACAGATAAGTCCACAGATGTAATTTATTTCATTATGCTTTATGAATTTTCATCAATATCCTCTTCATCATTGCTATGTTGCATCAGTAACGTTTCCACTTATGAGTACGACATGTATTGTATTGTGTCTTCGGCTGCTATAAATTACTAACTGTGCTACATCTTCATTCAGTCTATTTGGGATCAAAAGTACATACTTATAATTAAGTCAAAAAATAATTTCTTGTGTGCATGAATAAAAATGACACATGGTACAGACTTTCACACCTATGATATTATGGGATACACTAGGAATAAAATATGTGTTAATATAGATAATGAGATAATGTGAGAAGTTATCTGTCACACACTCAGAAGATCAGATGGCCCACGGGCCAATAAGGTTCTGGAGTGGAAGCCCGCATTTAGGAAAACGAACGTGTTGGCCGACCGTTCACCAGGTGGGAAGACGATCTCCGTGCAGTAGCCGGTCCGGGATGGATGCGAGTAGCGTCTTGGCGTTCATTGAAATAGGCCTTTGTCCAGCAGTGGACCGATAAGGGCTGATGATTATGATGACAATGATGATGAGATGATATCTTATCTGTAGATACATTGCGGTACAAAACTCCTCGCAGCTCACCGCTCGATGTATACTGCGCGGCTACAGGAATCGTACCTGAGATAATTATCCCTTTTATAGTATGGGGGGGGGGAGGCAAAGGAACAATCTGAGCCTTCTAACGACTATCGACGCCCATAGACATACGCATTATCATTATTGTTAGCTTCCCTTCTCCTACCAGAGGTTAATGGACTACTCATAAACCGCATGAAACGCAACACGTATTTCACTTCACGGCTGTGTCATGTGACTGAGAGGTGACCGGTCACGTCGGCCCAATTCGGCTCCAGTGCAGCATTACCTCTTTAATTAATATCCGTTTAATACCCGCTTTAGCTGGAGGCTCTACGCCAGATGAAGCAGGTGCCCCAATGGCACTGCATGAGATACCGACGGTTCCAACTGCACGGACCTTGCACTCGCTGGAGGCAGTCGAGGAGACTCGGATAAATTGGAAACTGCGTTGGTATAAATAGAACGATTGAAGTTGGAACGTAAAATTATATAAAAATGTATACTTAGGTGTTATTCTTTGAACGGTCGAAACTCGAGCGCAAGCTCCGTAACGTTACACCTTTCGGAGTTTCATTGACAAGTTATGTAGATATTCTATGGTTGTAGTAATATAAGTTATACCTTTCACAAATTATATTATTTACGTTTCTCATTTAAGTGATACAATTTGGTACTTACCCTTTTTGTAGCACTTCGTTACTGTAATTAATTATGTGTCTGGTATATACCAGACACATAATTTATACTTATCGTACTTAGTGGATAAAACTTATACCTATTCATTACAAGGTGTACCTTGTACTAGTTTTTATAATGTATGCCCCGTACAATATTAGTTATCTTACATGTGCAATTTGCCGAGATTGCTGGATTTGGGATTACCTTCCTAGGCATGAGCTTAAGTTTTTATCGACAAAACCACATGTTTGGAAGTGTTAGAAGTGGCGCGACAATAGAATATATAATGCATAATAGAATATATCACTTGATACCGACGTATAGTGACAGCTGTCACGTGTCATCCGGTTTGTGAGTAGCCGGCGGCCGAATGGGAGGGAGGATGATAGGAGGGCAACGCATCTACGTAACAATAATGCAGATGTCCGTGGGCGTCGGTAGGATCGGTCGTGGGCATCAAAAGGGTACGATTACTCGTTTGCCCCCTTGTACTCTAAAAAAAATAGAGTGGCAAGGCAGTAAAATACCACGAAGCTCTTGGTTAGTGAGGTCCGTAAGCACAGAAGAACCAACATACATTGGTTCAGCTTTTACACGTTGGATGAAATAAGGCCCCATCTAATTTGCCACGGGCCTCCAAAGGTTGTGCCACGGAACATAAGCGGCTGCATGTGTAGGTTGGTAACCTGTAAGGGGTGCAGCACACTGCAGCCGAGTCGACCCTAACAGTTACCGATCTACAGACCCTGCATATTTTTCTTAGATACAGTCCATGAGGGAGAGATGAGAGAAAACTGAGGGTTCAGTTAAAATTTTCTTTAACTGTGCGGATATCTGAGCACCCGTTTGCAAGTTCGAGCATCGACAGTTTGGTTAACGAATGCTGTGTGAACGAAAAATGTGTCGTAGACGCCGAAAATACATGTTAACATTGACAGCATCGCGCTAAGCCTATTTAGTACGGCTCAGGCGGTGCTTATATGTTTTCAGTGATTATCTAATTCTAATGGAATTATTTTATACTAGCACCCCGCGGTTTCACCCGCTTAACTCCGGTTCTATTAGACGTTTAGTCATGATACACAGCCTACCTAGTACCAGTACCTAGTCTTGCCATAAATATTGTAACAGAGATTTTTTTTATTGCAAATAACATTTATTATTTTTACAGTGTGTTAATTTAGTACACAAATATAAAACAATTAAAAATATAAAAGCTTATACGAAGTGGTCTCCATTGCCTGCAATACAGTACTTCAAACGTTGAGGCCAGTTATCAATAGAAGCACGCACTCTTTCCATGATAACATTCTTCGCTGCCAATCGTATGGATTGTATCGGGGAGCCTTTAGGAGCTTTATGATCTGGTCCAGAGTCTCGCTGGAAGGACCATATTTGGTTTTTGAGCATGATGTTATAACACCCCACCAAACCATCACTGAAGTCACACATTACACTCTGTCGACTAATTGATAAGCTTCCTCAGAGCTTTGAGCGTAAATACGGTCATTTTCTTTGTTAAAACGTTGCTCAATTGTTAAAATTTTCTCTCTCATCCGTAAAGAAAATTTTTCTGTACCTCCTTTTGCGTACCGCTTCAGTAGTTGTTTCAATTTTGCCACCATATTCATAATTTCATTGATCACTTAATAAATGACCAGTACATCTCTTATATGCTGCTTAAAAGTCCCGACATGGTTCCAGGTGCTATCTTAATTTCCCGAGGTAAAAACTTTTTCAGTCAGTATTTCTTTGAATTATTTTCCTTACTGCGTCAACCACCTTTTTCGTTGTTCTCTGTCACAAGCAGAGGAAGTCTCATTGTACCTATTAATAGCCCGGTACACAAAAATTTGACTGACACCTATAGTATACCACCTAAGTGTATGGATAGCTTAAAAAAAAAATTTAAACTCTCCATTAGGTTCCATACCTACTTTGTGTAATGTAATCACCACGATTCTCTTCGCTTTATCACCCCCCTCCATTGTAAAATGAGAAAACACAATGAACAATCGAATAAAAATGGCATACATATTCTAAATTCAAATGCAATATTTTATTTTTATTTTAACTATAACATTATTTATGGCCAGACTAAGTATACGTACACGTTATAACTCCCAGGAGTTATTAAATTTTAAATTATTTTCTTTATACAATATGTAACAAAAACCCTGTTGTTCCTGAGAAGGGTATAATCAGAATCGGAATTCAACTACGTGATACTAAATAATTATTACGTCACTAATTTATTATTATATTTCGTAAATTTAAAAGTTACTGCACGTCTGCTGAGTGCATTGCATTGTGATTCTTGATTTTATAGAATTATCATTTTCAGTAATGGCTATACCTATATGTGTATGTATACATTTTATAAAAGTAGCAACAGGATTGCATATTGTAATAAATCTGAAACGCCTATTCAGATCTCCGTTTCAGATTTATTACCTAGATAGCTCCTTACTCACCTTCGTGACTGACAACATTCGTGACAACATATTCATATGCTGTAACAAAAAATATTTGTTATTTTTAATTTTTGTTAGTGTTTAGTCATTCTTTGTATGATTTAAACACCCTACTATGGTAGTAGTTATCAACACAACAGCTCTTCTGGAAGAAATTCCTACTTGTAAAGATGTACATGATAATTGTTTATTGTTTTACAGTTTATAAGACGTTCCATGTTATGTAATAACATTGTTAATTATGTAATAACGGGGTGAAGACTGTTTTCTAGAACAATGTATTTGTTAATTAAATAAAATGTTGAGCATCTTTGGTATTTTTTCTTGACAATATGGCAATATGGCGATTGTGCTTTCACTTATTTTAATGCATCCACCATCAGACCATCAGATCTTCAGAATGTTAACAGTTTATAGCTCTGCGGTTTCCTTTGTGTTCTTATACGATTAAATAAGTGTTAATTGTCAGACCGTCTCAAAATATGACAAGAGAGATGATTTACTATAGGAACGTTTGAAACATTTTTGAAGGAAGGCCTCAGTGAAATCACTGAACGAACTTTTTAAAACTTTATATGCTTTTCTACACATATCGTTCGGCAATAGGAATGGGCGGCAAAAACTCTGTCATGTCATGTGTCAAGTAAGAATTATCACCCGATGTGGCGTTCTAATAAAACTAATACCTAGTAAGGTCGCACTAAAGACACATACTGTGTTTAACCTGAAGGCATATACTTTTTTTTACTTATCTAATGATAATAAACAAAAAACGCAATTGATATTTAGGGCCTGACGCCAGCGGGACAATGTAAACGCATAATGCAGTCATAGCCGCTTGACCCTTATAGAGACCACGGAGGCAGATTAGATAGATTATTATATTATATAATAGATTCAGTAGATAAATATTATTGTATCTTAAGCATGTACAATACGTTTAGATAATAAGAACATTATATTCAGACATCTTAACATACAATATATCTTCACCGCCATTAAGGACAGACAAGCACTAGTAGACTTTCGATAATATCGCCACACACACGTGTGCGGACGTGTTATCTCCTGTCCTCTAATGGGCCACCGGAAATCACACACCGCACAAAACGCGATAACGTACGTAGCGCTGTAGTTGTATCGTGTGATAGGTGTGGCCACCTATGCGCAACAATATCCGCAAAGTTAATGCATATGCATTGCGCCTTCACTGTACCCCCACCCCCCGCCTAAGTCATCGGCTACACAGAAATGGCACTAAACGCGACAGCCATCATTTTATGGCGGTATTATGTGACTGTTACCACCTGAGTCGTGCCGGAGAATGGCAGCACCTCTTTGTACATATCGTCAAGAAACATCCAGCTATGGACAGGTAAGGTTGGCAATCTTGATGCAAATTTTAATATGCGAATCTCACATCAGCCGTAACTGATCCGATCCTGAGCGAGGCGAACTCATTTATGCACTTTGCACTGGTTGCGACCGCTGTCTGGGCGCAAACGTGATTTGCTGGAGCATGGAAATGTTGCGTTACATCAATCGAAGTAACTGAAGAATAATTTGCTATCAACGCTTCTTATGGTGGTGACGAAGTAAATGTATGTATCATTTGTAGCGTTATTCCATAATGTTTTGGTTTATACTAGACTAACAGTGCCCCGTAACTTTACCGGGACGATAATGATAACATTCCTCACGAATGTAGCTACCATATACAAAAATAAGTGTGACTTGTAGTTCCAGAGATTAGCGCGGTCAAATACACATACAAACAAAATACAACGCAATGAGATGACAATATGAAGAGTGAGTAGCTATTTAGGTAAATGGGTACTAAATTCTTTAGGTTTAAAGTTTGAGGAAGCACCATCCAGCATTGAATTTGGCTGGCACGTACCTCATGCATGTATCGCGCACGTGGTACCGTCTTAACTATGACGACCGCTGTTTCGTGCTGGTTCAGAGTGCCGACGGCCGATTGGGGGTGAAGTTAACTGCAGAACTGCAGTTATGCAGTTAACTTAACTATTCGGATATAAGTGGGGCTCGGTCGTCACTAGATAGCTCCGATTTCGATTTCTAACTGCATGTCATTATGGTTCTAATATTGGTATAAAGATAGATAGATAATATAATGTCTTTATTTATGTTATTATGAGTATTTATAATTTAGCAGAACGATTCGTGCATATTTCAATTGTTACTAGTAGTTCAGGTAAAATGTTGGAAAAAATCACTAAATAGGCTTCATTAGTGGATGCTAAAGGCTATAGTATAATAAATTGGAACTCACAGGTCGTAAAAGGCAATAATAATTTCACGAAATTTGTAGTCATTTCCCGATATAACACAGTCTAGTAATAGGTGTTACCCATGCTGCATAGCAGCCGAATTGAGCCGACACGACCGGGGAGGTATTTCTTGCTAACGTGACACTACGGTGAAGTGACCGCTAGGCCGTCGCGTTTCCTGCGGGTTATACTCCTAAAATACCGACAACTCAGCCAGTGAAGGGGAGGAGGAAAGGAGGACAACGTCTGCAGGACGATAATGAGAATGTCTAAGGACACCGGTAGTCGTCGAGAAGCCCTGCTTTCTCGTTTGCCCCTATACTTGAAAAAATCAAGGTAACAAATCCTTCCGTCATAAATTAATTAATTATATTCAATTAAATTCATATCATGCTATATGCACTCTACCCGGTGGATTGTCGGATTAAACAGGATCACGAGAACGGTTCCTAGACATGACCTATGGTGCGTTAGGGGAGGGTAGCCGTGATATGTAACGGCGTGGCATCTACGGGTATGTAGGCAGGACTGACGAGGCTGACGACTACTGTCGGCGATGTCAAACCCCAGAGGGGGAGAGTGCATTAACGAGTGAATACTTAAGTAATGTGTAGGGACTGAATGGTTGCACGTTGGGGAATAGGGCCGGGGAGCAAACGGTCGTACATCTCCCGCTATTGGCTCCTTATACCGAGAGGTGGGTAGGAGCACGGTGGATGATCAAAGCCTTACATCGTTACTCCGTGGTAATATAAGTCGGACTCTCTTTTGTCCTCGTTTCTCCATCAGAACGTTACTGATGTACCGCACTGTGAAGTAAAATATAATTTCCACGAAACTCAACACGCTGGCCCCAACGAACAGCCCCGCTGTACTGCCCACTGATACTGAAACAAACAAGCATCGTCTTATTCGGGTTTGGCTTATCACTTACCACCGCTGCTTTCAACTGTCTTTAGGGTTTACAATGGCCGCCACTAAACTTGCATTTGATAAAATAAAAGCTAACCACTACTAGTTCAACTATATGATAAACCCGTTTTTGTTCTCAAATGCCATCTATTCGTAAGGGTGTATTAGTAAGTGCTAAATTATTTTTTAACATTAATTCACACAACAAATGTAGCATGGAATACTCACAGAACCCACAACGGAAATGGTAGGGGCCTATATGTAGACTATTTGTTACCCACGATGAATGACTCGGAAGCAATAGAAAAAGAGCACGAGAAAAAGAGTAGCCTGTTCTCGTGAGGAATCGAGCTCCTTCGGAAGTGGAGCAGAACGGACAATGTGATTGTCCGTTCTGCTCCCCTTCCTAAGGATTCATCGTTCATCATTACTGCTTCATCGCCTTTGTCATCATTCCTTATCGGTACACTACTGGACATGGGCCTCTTTCAATGAACGCCAAGACGGCCGATCTCCTGCTACTCGCATCCATCCCGGACCAGCTACTGCACGGAGATCTCTTCCCACCTGGTGAAACCAACTGGTCAACCATCTACCTACACTTCGTTTTCCTAAACGCGGCTTCCACTTCAGAACCTTAGTGGCCCATCTGCCATCTGATCTTCTGAGTCCATGGCCATCCCATTACCACGATTAGCGAACTTACCCATCGCGTGAAATCAGAAATTTTATTGCTATGACTTATGACTTCCTTAGAAATTCTATCGGGCAAAGAAACATTCAATATAGCACGTCCAATAGCCCGCTGAGCTACAGCAAACTGGCGGACCAGTCGTAAATCAAGAGGCCATGTTTCGGCCCCGTAGGTCATCAGGGAGAGAACGCATTGTTTGATGTGACGAAGCTACCGAGGCCACAATTACAACACCGCGAGTCAGTAGTGTCAGAGTCATGGGCGTCGGTAGTCACCCAATGTCCCCAACTGTTCGTTTGTTGGTTATACTTAAAATCACTAAAGTTAGCAATGATCTAAAAAGACGACAGCGTGATTGCTACACACATTTGGGGTATTTTGTCTTCAGTAATTCCTAAAATACTTACACTCTCCTCTTTAGTAAGAGGTATTCCAATACTGCCTTGCAGGTACGACCGGGGAGGCCGCTAACTTATACCTCAGTAAAATGAGAGCTAATAAACGTACTATGGACGATGGACGAAACATCGGCAAAACGAGACGAAAAAGCCCGAAAATACTTGGACGGGTTGCTTTCCTTGTGAACTAATGAACTCACCCACTAAATCCAGACGGCTCCTGACTACGTTTCTTTTGAACCGTTCAGTTGGTAAATAGGGGAGCAAAACTTCGACAAACGCCGTTTTTCCTCTTGGTACGAGTCTGAAATTATTATTTTACATTGATGGTATGTTAACGTTATGTTTAGTAAGAGGTAGTGCTGCATTGCGGCCAATTGGCCAATTGGACTTCTTATACCTCTCGCTCAAATGTTATCACAGTAAAGATATGCTGTCGCGATTGATGCGGTTTCTGAGTAGCCGGTGGCCCATTGGAGTGGAGGAGGAATGAAAGGCAACGTCAGATGCGTTTTTAGTAAAGTTAATGCGGATGTCCATGGGCGTCGGTGGAAATTAAAAGGCTTCCATTGCCCATTTGACCTCCTATAGTACAAAAAAAAATAACCAACCGCACTGACCTTGCCCGTGAACAACCGGAGCCGGGTGACTAGTTTTACAAATATAGTTTAACGTAGGTATGTCCAGACACCTACGCTCGTCTATCTTTAATTAAAAGCTCCAGAGAACATCTTCGTACAAACAGAACGACAGACAAGTTCAGAATTGAAATTTTATCGTCGGCTTTTATTTTTTCGTAAGTGATTCGTCCTTAGGGTAAGTACTTTGTCATAGTCCTAATTCTTTGGAGAGCAAGTTCTTGTCTTTGTAAAGAATGACTCCTATTGTCTGCGTTGATTCTAGATGGGGCTGATTTTAATGTTTGTATATGATTGACTAATATATATAATACAATGTACTTGAATTTCCAGTGGCCTGATTGAGGTCACGGGGAGGAAGCTGATTTAGGCGACCGTAATCTGTGGCTGGTGGTGTATTTGGGGGAGAACATTTTTTTAAGTATAAGTGAGTGTAAGGGACAAGTGGGAAATTGGAGTCTTTTTGCGATGACCGACGCCCATGAACATAAGTATTCGCTTTTGGACATGACCTGGGTTTTATAGCCCATGGAACTCTTACGGTTTAGTGGTGTCCTTTATGATAGTGATGTCGGTCTCAACGCACGATGGCAGACAGTCACACACCAGCCCCGGCTTCTGCGACCAGGGCGCCCTCAGCGCGGTGAGCTGGCTGGAGTGCGCATGCAGACACCACATGCCGGTTATGTTGCAACGCTCTGATTCTGCTGTTAAGTAACATTAATACTACTGCTATTAAGAGGTAGTGCCATGCTGCATTGCAACCTAAATCTGTCAGCACCATCGTAAGCTACCTGACGTCTTGTCTCTGTCATAAAGTGACAGCTGTTGCGCTTCGTGTGGTTAGAGTATCAAGAAGGCTTAAACGGACACATCGTTGTTGTGTCGGTAGCCTTGAGTAGGCTCTGATTGCATTTGTTTCCATGTACCAAAAAACGAAACTACCCACACAAAGGTACGCACACTTTAACACTCAAATCACACGATACAAAAATGGTTCAAGTTTGCGATTATGATCTAGATATGAGTCTTGACTGTATAACAATGCGTTCACATTCTACGGATACTCCGAGCGTGTAGCCTCGCCATTAGTGTTGGGCTCACGGTCGCGGAGGATGTAGTGACGCAAGAACGGACCTGATCAGACAGTAAGTTATCACAATCGTAAGGTCTTAACATTACAGCTTACATTTAATAATAGTGTTGCAATTCAAAATTATACTAATATAAATTTTACAACTTTGTTTGTTTGTTTGAACGTGCCAACCTCAGGAGTTACCGGCTTGAATCGAAAAAATATTTTTGCATCGAATAGTCCATTTATCGAGGAAGGCTGTAAGCTATATACAATGTCGCTACGACTAATGGAGCGGGAGTTTCGCGGGCGAAACTGCGGGGTGATGCTAGTATTCTCATAAAGATTCTAGAATGGTTACCTCGGAGGCCATAGACACAGAAACCTGTTATAGTAATTATTAACTAACACAAATCCTGATTGCTTAAAATATATTTTAATGCTCTGAGTGTCACAGTATGTTATCAAGACGAATCTAACAAAACTCCGTCCTTTCTGTGTGTCAGTCGAGCCGTTCTTTTTCATAGGAAATGCAAACAGGCATTCGGAGCCTTTTGGTGACTGTCGACGTCCACAAACATCTGTATTATTGTCGTGCAGAGGCATTGTCACTTTACGGCGTTATCATGTGAGCGAGAGGACCTCCCCGGTCGTGCTGACCCGATGCTGATTGATCACTTACTAAACCTGTGGCAAATTCATCGCATCGGCCCTCTTTCACCTATTCAAACAATAAAGAAGCACAGTCGACTAAACCAAGATCTATCGGTGTTCGGTATATCGTGGTATTTTCGCGCGTTATAGTCAGGGCCGAATTAACCATGATGTTGGGCCAGTGGGGCCCAACATTATTGGCTACTGGAAATGATGTATTGGGAACGGTTAAGAAGAAGTCTATCTATAAAGATGGCTGTAAAATCAGGGCCCCATGATACGCATTGCCTAGGGCCTCTGACATGGTTAATCCGGCTCTGGTTATAGTTACGTCACCATCGATCTCTACGGTCGTTTACCCCATTTGGCAGTTTATCTATAGCGTACATGACGAAATACTCACAAGTGTTGAGCATAAAATGATCATTGCACTTGCAAGTCTCCATTTGGCTGCGTTTCCTACACTGCACGATGCATGCGCTGTAGGAATAATGTGGGTAGATGCCGTTTTCGTTTTCGTAGTGGAAGCGACAAGCTCGCTGGTGAGGCTTTGTCTCAACCGCTAGCGGATCATTCTCGATGTTTCTGACGGACAGTTGTCGCCTAAAAATTGTAATTGAACATAATTGTAAGCAAGTCGAAGATTTCATGAAGTCGCAAGTACTTCAAAGTCTTTGGATAAATTATACCCACGTATTCTCTTTTATACTCAGAGTTCGGAACGAAGTCATAAGGCAGAGAACGATATCACGCGACGATCATTATTATTTGTCGAGCTTATGCTCGCTCAAGTGGCAATGGGCTGGTCACACACTCAAAAGAACAGATGGCAGATGGGCCATCAAGGTTCTGGAGGACCGTTCACCAAGAGGGAAGACGATCTCCGTACAGTAAAACTCTGATTTGACATACATCTTGAATGAAAAGCAAATGAAACCAGACTGAGTCAGAATCGTTCCGGCTTCAGAAGAGAAACTAATAAACCAAACACTGTACTATATACCTGTCAACGACAGGGCAGAGCAATGGCACTTGAATTCTAAGTGACATGCCAAAATAGTACAAAACAAAGTCTGAAAACATTAAAAGTGAAAATTTTGCTACAAGAAACTTCATGCAAAAATTATGTTGGCATATGATAAGAAATTAATATACGAGTATAATAATAATAATAATAACTGTGGACTTATCACACCACGTTAGCCTAGCCCTGTGCTAAGTACCGTAAGGACTTGTGTTACAGGCACTAAGACAATAGATTTATAAAATATTATATATTTAAGATTTTTATTATAGAAATACATGTAATACACATATAAACACCCACGATCTAGGCGGGATTGGAACCGGCCACCTCTGGCGTAACACACGTGGACTAACCGCCACGTTACCAACTGAGCCAGCCGGTTTCCTGTTTTTAGACGAAAAAATATAATACCGACGACGACGAAAAAATATAATAGTTATTTAAATTCCGACATAATTAGAAAAAAAAACACAGAAGATACGTACAGATAAGTGTTTCCACGGGTAACTCTTAGCGTTGAAGAGTATAATGTTGTTATGCCGGGAATTTCGTCTTCTCCAAGCGTATACACCTAAAAGTGAGTTTATAGAACGAGTGACAACCGGCTTCGCCCGTGAATGACAGAAGCCGGATTATCACCATAACAATTTATACACTAAAATCATTGAATGAATTGATGAATTCTCGAGGATAGCTTTATCCATGGATGAAAACCCTATACAGACGTCTGTTTGTTTTCAGTTTCTAAGGACTTTGTTTTGTATACACGTGTACACAAACCCCTGAATCAGGTAGTGTGAGGCTGAATTTGATTTGAAATATTCAGTGAGATTATTCTGTAAATTGTCCACATATTAGTGGGGCTACGGCTGTTCTCAAATTACTACGACGCTTTAGTTAAACGTATCTCACCAGGGATGTAATCATTACTTGAAACCGAAGAAGTCCCCGTATCTTAGTAATGTTGCTGATCATTGGAAATGGCCTTGGATTCCTGTTACAAAACAAGAAATATTTAGTTGAACGTGAACAGGTTCTTTAGAAATAGCTCCTTGCATATAATCAACCACATATCAGTTGTACGGATTTACTACAATGACAATGCACATTGCTACGATCACGAAAAACCTTATTTACTTAATCCTCTTTCATACGTTTGCGTTCGGCGATATACTTATAGTGTAACTTTAGTCCTATTAGTAATGATATCTGTGGACTTATCACACGTCCACCACGTCAGACTAGCCCTGTGCCAAGCACCGTAAGGACATGTGTCACAGGTACTGGCAACGGAAAAATATTTAATATTTTTATATATTTAAGAAATCTCATATATTTAAGATTTTTATAGAAATACATATATAAACATCCATGACCTTGGCGGGGTGTGAACCCGCGACCCCTGACGTAACACGCGGACCAACCACCACTTTACCAACTGAGCCAGCCGATCGTCAATTAGTCGTAGCGTCATGGTGTATACCCTAAAGCTTTTCGCGAGATATGGACAATTCACCACAAACATAGTTTTTCCATTCGAGCCAGTAGTTCCTCAGATCAGAGCGTTCAAACAAACAGACAAAGTTTTATGTTATTAGTATAGAAATATAGATGTGATCTAAGCGTGACGTTGTCGTTTCTCCGTAACAGATGTGCATTGTAGTAAGAACAAGATGAACCTTTATGTTAAGGAACAAGGAAAGGCGGAAACCCACGAGCAATCGTGGGTTTATATACACGAAGATGGTAAAATATTTAATGAAGGAACATTAACCACTCTTTAGCAATTATAAAGCAGAAATCATCACTGGACCACAATTGAGTGAGACAAAGCAAATACTTACTGGGTTTGAATAGAATTGATGATGTAACATGTTCCCACATCTGTTTGGATCGGTTGAAAATATTCGCAGCAGTCAAAGGTTTTGCCATTGTACGAACAATTTTTCAATAGCTTAGGACAAGGACTCCGCACCAGATTCGTGTAATACGTGTAGTTGGATACAGGACACAGCGGATCAGGGTTTTTGGGCTCGTAACATGCATCGATGAGACTGTAGGCGACGCCTCGGAAATAGACGATGTCTTTTAGTGCATCTTCAAGATCACTAAGGTGATCCCGTGGCCAGATCCTGAAAAAGTTACACCTTGAATGGTAAGATAAAAAATAAGTATCATCAATAAAGAATAAAATAATGAACATAGAAGGTAAACTTACTTTGAGGTAAAGTACTTATGTAAGTATATTTAAAACGTCATCATGTTAAAAGCTGTTTTTGACAGTAATTATACTCTATTGTTGCTTAATGCATTTGCCATTGCAATTGCAAAAGTTACAATGCGTTCGTCGTGTAGTAATGGTTAAATTGCCATTACTACACGACGAACTTAACCTTAAAGCTAATTACTCATCATCATTATCAACCCTTATTGGTCCACTGCTGAACGTAGGCCTCTCTCAATGAACGCCCAGACGACCGATCTCCTGGTACTCGCATCCATCCCGGACCGGCTACTGTACGGAGATCGTCTTCCCACCTGGTGAACGGTCGACCAAGGCTTCGTTTTCCTAAACGGGGCCTCCACTCCAGAACCTTACTAGCCTATCTGCCATCTGTTCGTCTGAGTGTGTGACTAACCCATTGCCACTTCAGCGAGCTGTTCGTCGTGTGATATGAATTACAATAAGCTAATTACACGCCGCTCCGTATATTAATGGCCCATTTACTGAAATAGTCCTTTAGCTTGTCCTTGTATCATAATATACGAATTCTTAACTAGCAGACTAATTCGTAATAGGATGATTTACCATAAGCCTTAAGAAGTGTCTCTATATAGATATTTTTGATACATTTCTCCTTAGTAAAAAAAAGTGGTAGTTTTAGTCACTTTCATGAAATATAATTATATCGACTGTGGTAAGAGTGAGCTTAAAAACGTATATCATTTCTACTTTTGAACATAATGTATACTCAAGTCTTCCCTTCTTCTTTGGGGGGCATGCTAATACTAGGACAATGTAGGCTAATGTAGGAAGTGGTAGTGTTTCACCATGGTTCAAGCCTTGTCGTGGCAGTGGGGCTTAGTAGCCTGGGGTGTACCCAGGCGAAGCCAATTGAACCAGGGGGGGGATTTTTGCTCCTCTGTTATAAGATGAGGGGGCTAAAGATTAGGAGGAGGAAGCGCTCTCGGTACCCCTCTTATAACCAAAGAGCAACAGGAGGAAGTGCATTTGCGCACGTGGCAAGAGGCGAGGATGGGAATCTCAGCCCATTGCACTGTCCCAAATTCGGTGGGATTGTATTGTTGTGCGGGGCAACCCCAATTGTGGAGGTGGAGCCGGCCCCTTAGGGGCTGACTAGCAGTTGAGGTGCCCTAATGATTTGTTGTTCCGGGGCACTTCAACAAGGGCGGCACTGATGGCACTCGGGGTGGTATTTGTAGGTATTCGGCACTATCATATGTCGCGAGTCTCACACACTACTGGACCCCAACAATGGTCAATGAAGGCGCGTAAATGTCCCGCGCCAAAAAAAGAACGAAAGAGGTAGTGGCATGCTGAATCTACATGCATGCATGGTCTACCTCTCCTTCACATAATACCGCCTGAAAGTCTTCAGTATCGCGTTTCGTGTGGATTGTGAGTAGCCGGTGGCCCATTCAAGGCATCGTCATAGTAATTATGTGGGTGTTCATGGGCGTCGGTAATCATAAAAAGGCTCCGATTCTCGTTTGCCCCACTGTTCTATAAAAAAAACCTGAAAGTATTATTTGCAGACAGGCATGCTGGCCCCATTCTCCCCTCTCCACCAACTCACAAGCCGCACGCATACACACAGTCGCCACCTTGTGCTGATATCATATGAGCATCTACTGCTACATTATGGCTAGGTTAGCATGACTAGATTAGCGCCATTACTCATATAATACCGGGTGAATGCATAGCATCGCTGTCGTCTACTTATTTCATTCATTCATTCATGCCCTTATCGTTTCACTGCTGGACATAGACCTCTTTCGATGAACATCAAGACGGCTGATTTCCTGCTACTCGCATCCATCCCGAACCAGCTACTGCACGGGGATCGTCTTCCCATCTGGTGAACGGTCGACCAACACTTCGTTTTCCTAAGCTCGGCCTCCACTCAAGAACCTTAGTGGCCCATCTGCCATCTAATCTTCTGAGTATTTGACCAGCCCATTGCCACTTCAGTGAGCTTATCCGTCGCGTGATATCGGAGGCTTTAGTTCTCTGCAACCACACACACCCAATATAGCACGTTCAATAGCCCGCTGAGCAACCGCAAACTTGCGTACCAGCCCTGAATTAAAAGGCCATGATTCAGATGGGGGGGGGGTTTAAGGGCTGGACGTAGCAATAGCATAATCGCCGGCGGCGGCGACTGCCGTCTGGTGGCCACCGCCGCCGGCGATTATGCTGCTGCCGCCTGCTGGACGACCAAGCAACTGATAACTAATAAACTATTCACTCAACCAAGCAACTGATGGGAAGAGGCTTAATGGGCCTTGGACCTCCTAAAAGTCTGGTGCAGAAGGCTACGGGAAACCACTGCACCATTTTCGCAAGTAAACGCATTCAAATGTCCACTAATAATGCGAGTATGTCATGCGATCCGACTGACTCTCGGCGCCATTACATTTCCGGGTTGCGTGGTGTGAACTGTGCTCCTACCAGCAGCGCCGCTACCGGACACTGTACACTAATGCTGCCGGTGATGATAGAATTTCAAAGAACATTGACAAGCTGAAGAAACACCTGCGTATTAGAACTGGAACGTGAGAGTTTTACTCGCTTTACTCCTTTTGGTCTTAGCGTCAAGTTCATAGTCTACAATATTTTTTTCTCGATAAATGGGCTATTAAACTAATCTTTTTTTGGAAATCGTACCAGTACCTCTTGAGATTAGCGCGCTCAAACAAACAAGAAGAACTCTTCAGCTGTATTTTTTACAATAATAATACAGTTATTTGTGGGATATAACTATAATAATAATAATATTGTGGCACGGTATAAATGTTTTACCATGGTTGCGATTGTTGCGTACACGACAACGGAATGGATGAATGATTAGGGTTTTGGCCAAAAGTGTGCTCGTCGCTACCCCGGCCAGTCCAGGTTAGAGTGTCCCTTGTAGGCAACGCGTACCGATCCGACCCCGTAACACCGCTTTCCAAAACAGTAAATGCGGCGACAGGGACTGCCACCCATCACGCCATACCCGAGTCGGCGAATCGAGGAGTGCGGAGTGCCAGATAGGCGCATGAAATGTGACTTCAAACTCACCTAGAGTTGGAAGATAAGATGAATGAATTGATAGATGTAATGATAGAGAGATATATGTATGGTTTAAGTGCAACAGAGACTAAGCGTAACTGTAGCGAACCCACTGATAGCCCCGATTGCTAGATAATCTTGTGGTCAGACGACCCGCAGAGCTATTACGTTAGCAGAGAGCGGAACGTTTCCGGAAAGGGGACTAGAGAGCAAATATCAAATGTCCGCCTACTCATTGAAAAATGTCGCGATTTAACTTACCCCTCGGTTCTGTGTTTCATTGATTACGACAAAGCCTTCGACTGCGTTCAATGGAACACTATGTTTGACATCCTAATCGAAATGGGCGTACCTCCACGTTTAACATTCCTGATCCAGAATTTGTACCTTACCTTGCCAAAGGCCCTAGAGGGATACAGGAAGGTGAATGATTTGTGTATCTGGGTTTGATGTTGAGTAGCGATGGCAGCTGTTCTAAAGAGCTGAACCGTCGTATTGTCACGGCCAAGAATGCGATGACTAGCCTAAACTTGTCAGGACTCTCGTGAACTCGACCTTCATATACGGTGCAGAAACCTGACGCTTGAGAAGTCGTGAACTCAGTAAGATCGATGCGTCTGGAATGTGGTGTTGGAGAAGGCTCCTTAGAATCCCGTGGACCGCCATTAGAACGAACGTCTCCATTTTAATTGAACTAAACATCACCAAACGGCTGTCGACCATCTGCCAAGAGGGAACCCTCAGTTTCTTCGGCCATATTATGCGTTCACGTAGTCATCGACTGGTGAAAGACTGGGTCAAATGGAGGGCAAACGCGCTAGAAGTCGTGCTCCAATAGGATGGTCAGACCAAATTAGAGAGGCTGTCGCGGGTCCTGTACACCGCGCGTACCATGCAGCGCAGAACAGGCGACAGTGGAGAAGAACATGCGTTCATTATCCTCAGCGTTGAGAGGCCGACGAAGAAAAAAGATTCGGCCCCGTAGGCCATCAACATTCGAAGGGAGAACTGGTATGGTTCGCGCCTTGCACAATTTGAGTGCCAGCCCATGGAAGAAGTCATTTTTCACTCATTCCGCTACGCCACAGCGTACAACTCATACTTTCGTGTCAGATACATCGTATATTTCTCACTCACTCTGCTACGTCACAGCGTACAACTCATTCTTACGTATCAGATACGTTGTATATTTCTCACTCACTCCGCTACGTCACAGCGTACAACTCATACGTACGTATCAGATACGTTGTATATTTCTCACTCACTCCGCTACGTCACAGCGTACAACTCATACTTACGTATCAGATACGTTGTATATTTTGTCGACGTTTGTTAGTTCACAGACGGCAACCGCAGGCATCTTTGTATTCCAGTCGGTGTAAACAGTTTCCACACCGAAGCTGATAGGGTTGTTGATGAAGGCGTTCCATGCTGCGATCACCAACAGGGCTGAGCAGTACCAGGCTAATATTACTAGTATCACCCAAACCCATCTATAATCAAATATAATTTATATACATACAGATGTCTACACATACATACTCATATTACTTTTGTGCAACAATAGGACACATACGAGTGTAGGGCTTAATATAATAATAGTTTTAAGACAAATTATCTAAAAGCTGTCTGTCTAATGTCTATATGTGATCGATTTTCTGAAAGTAAAATTAACAGATTTCATAAAACACATCCGTAAAAGTAGTTTTATTGTAATCTATTCACAAAGTAACGAATATTGCTTTTTGTGACTGTTACTAGGTCACAAAAAGTCTAAAGTTATCTCTGTACAGGAATGGCACATTATACTTATCAGACGCTTGAAACCGTTAAATAGAAACTAACCTTTCAATCCAATGCTTGGAGTCGTCAGCGATGTAACGTATACCCGCGAATGAACAGTTGGCGCAATACTCCTTGGCGTGCGCTTTACATCCTATAGACATTATGGAGCGGGATTGAGAAAACTAAAGTGATAAGTTCAATGATGTAACAATAACGAATATGAGTTTGTCTTGTCGATTCTTTTAGGTTTGATGTGGCTAGTGTACATGGTACATTGACCTTTGTTGAGGGGAAGTCCAAAAGTGGAAAAACTTGTTGAATTTAATTTATACAATTTTAACACCTTAAAACTTTGTGTCCAAAGAGTTTAAACGATTAAGTGTTTTCGTAGTTTTATGGTCCAATGTTACACAATATGTTATATGTTTTGCTGTTCTATCGCGTGGTATGTTAAATTTATTGGTTGTTTTAATTAGTGTAGAGTGGCTTTATCAGGGTTGTGTGGATTTATTGCTGAACTTTGCTATGATCTCACAAATAAGACTCATGCATTTATATCCCTCATGTCTATAAGTGGGTATAAAGCCAGATAGATATTAAAATGCTTTAAGATAATAAAATTCAAATGTTTTATTAAACCCTCTGAGTATAATCATTTTTCGTGTCGAAGGTTATTTAATAGGTGACGTCTACTATATTATTCAAACAAGTAAAAATATATTTAAAACAAAAATCCAACTACTATTATTGCTAGGTATTTACAATGTTTTTAATGTATCGCGACTGTAGAAGCGGGTAGTAACAAATTATTTTTCATTTTCAGTTTAGTAATATTTTATAAGCAGTCGGTTTTTTGAAAGTTAATCTTATATATACTCTAGGTCATATACGTTAATTATTTTATCATCATATCACATTTTGCACAATATCTTGTCCTTGTGAAAACTCGCGGTATCAATGCGGTTTGATTGATGTGTGAGCCATGAACATCGACCCACGTGTTTGATACTGCCTCAAAGGAACATACATACATACATACATACAGTAACAGCTAGTCAGTTAAATAAGGATTTTAAGATAACTTTAGATTTAAAAGTTTCTTCGTTGAAGGTCATAAAATTAAAATTATACAGAAATCAATTATTAATATTTATTTAATACACTTATCAATACTATTTACAAAACTATAAAAATATTTGTATTTTTAAATGTGCCTATATTCAATATATGCAAAATACGTTATATTATGTTAAATAGACAAAATTATTTAAACTATACTCAAACAGATTGTAAAAAACAGGAATAGTTTTGAATAATGTCGTAATTAAAGTAAAATTGGATCATCAAGCACGTAAGTAAGTCTTATTATCTATGATGGTTCTTTTCTATGCTTATGTGACTGACATGAGGGAAAATTAAGGAGTGGGAGATTTGGGTCTGCTAAGAAATGGCGAGGACAGGTGATAAACTCAAAGAGTAGCGGGATGACGTGAAAACATCTTTCCACATGATAGAATAAAACAAATATCAACTTTCACGTATATCTTAATTTACGAGGAGGTTTTATTAAGCCTGGACTAAAAGTGGAAATCTCGCACGTCTTTACATATAGTACGTTAAATAAAATATTTAAACTATCTTATAATACGGCGCAGTATCCTTTACAAGTACTGGAGTAGTTCCGGATTATTTAAAAGATTCGAGTCGAAATTTGGTGCGTGACTCAACGGCGACAAGTGGTTTAGGTGCAGGCCATGGATCTGGCTATGCCTGCCGAGGAACCCTGCGTGCGTCAGGATTTTGTAAATCTCGTGGCGGGAAACTTTGTCAGCCTCGCGATCGTAGACCTGTTAAGTAGAAAAAATATCATAATACATCTGCAAATATAGCTATGAATGCTCAACGTATGTATTTTTTTAGCCCCGCGTTTTTACCCACGTTAAAAAACAATCGTAAATATTTTCAAAGATACAAATAAAATATATTATGAAACCTTCCTCCGGAATTTCTCAATCCTTAGTTGAAAATCGCAAGAAAATCGGTTCAGCAGATTTTGAGACAGTTGATCAAATATAGACAGAGCTTCCCCATGACTCCTATACCCGTTTTATAATATGAATAGATATTTCATCAAGAATTTCATTACAATTGAAAACAAACAATGTTATGAAATAAAATGTTATTTTTTTTAAATTTCATAATATAGTGATGTTAAGAAACGATGTATACAGGCTAAATTGTGATAGTTGGGGCCTTGAATCAGCGACAAAATTTATTACTTTATTATCATTTCGTCAACAATCCTTTACTTGGTTCAGAAGTTTTTAGCATCAACAAGAAGTATTGCTGGATTGGACATTCTCAACATTCGAAACAGAGGAATATTGCGAACTGGGTCGTTGAGGCGGCACGAACAGGGAAGTATATCTCGCTCACGTGATACTGCCGCAAAATGACAGCTATGCTGTCACGTTTGAGAACCATGTCGTGGCCCGTGGTCCATTGGAGGGAGGGAGGGCATCGAGTCTGCATAACAATAATGCGAATGTCTACGGGTGTCGGTGGCTTTTAAAAGGCGCACACTGCTCTTTCATCTCTGAGAACTAGTTTTTTTAACTTACTAACGATAAAAAAGAAGACTCTTGCACATAATGTCCAGAATCGTAGAATTAAATACAGTAGCAACTGTGGAAATATCGTGCGGTTGTTTCATTGAGTGTTAAAGCTGACCCACCTGCGGAGTGGTATATTTTTTGGCGATGCTCATATCTATGGACGCTTACAAACTTCTTTTCTGTGTCTCACCTGATCCCTGCGTTAAAAATATTATAATACACCCGGATGGGTGACCATCTATTGGTAGTTGAGGCCGAGCACTGCAATTATCTAGTGTCCATTGATTTACAAAATTACATTTCAATAGCAGTCCGTTCCGACTTCGCATGGTTATTTCACAAAATACGAAAAAAAATTGTTTTACAAAAATACAAAAAAATATCATTTTTATTATAGGCCTCGTAAACATTACACGTTGCAATAGAAACAAATCCAACTTCAGAAAGTCAAATCGTTGTCAATAATTTCCGCAGCTGCGACATAAGTATTACTGTACTATACTTTTCTCATACTTTTAGTTACAATAGCAAAATTTTCATAATGATCTATAACGTTCTAGAAAACATTACATAGCCTACGTCCTTCAGGAATAATGTAGGATTCTTATAGTAAAAGATTTTTTCGGTACAGTAGTTATGAAGCCTATTGCCAATGCAAACAAACAAACAACCAAATGTTTCCTTTTTATAATATTAGTTAGTACAAGCTACACAATTTCATACCGAACTATCATTTTAAAGCATCTGTGATTGATATGACAACTTTACGCGCATTTTATGTCGTTTTTACAAAGCAGATTCTTGCAAAGCCAACCTTATGCGCATAATTCTAAGTTTTTTATGATGTGCACATCTCTTGTAGGGACGGTTTTGAGATTAATGTTAGTTAACTTTCAGATTATAAGGACATAAAACAAAATCTTACTAAATTTTCTCCATGGTGTAAGAGGCTTGTTAATGGTAGGATTTCACGAAGGCGATGATTGAAGTTGGCTGGCTTCCTCAAGTGTGGTGGTAGTAACATCTCTTCATGTCCTACCGCTAGCACGGCTGGGTGTGGAGCGATGGGGTAGGGTGCCACTGACTGTATGCTCACTGCTATTATAATGCCCAATATGTTGCATTTCATCTTTAATTCGCTCGAATCTGTGGAAAATTATTTTCGATCATTTGTATACATTACAAAATAAAAAACTCTTTTGTTTTCTTTTTTTGTCTCCTTATGAGAACTAGTTAGTATACTTATGTTTAACACAAGCTTTTCAGGAGGTTCATAGCTTTCTGAACCTTCAAAGGCAGTTTATGGATTAGTATTTAGAATTAAAAAATATTATTAGCGAAGCGGGACCTTACGTCACACACAACACACACACACACACACACGTCGGTCAAATTAACGATGTCTAGTGAATGATTAGAGTATCTATACATATTATAAAACAAAGTCCCGCAAAGCTGTCTGTCTGTGGGTCTCGGCTTACGTCATTGAATGGAGCGATTCACGAGGAAGATTTTAGTGTAAAATTTGTTATTTTTTTGTTGTATTAGTTATTCACAGGCGAATCTGGAGCTGATAATATTGTATAATAGCAACTAACATTAACCGAATGAGTCGCGGCATACAGTTCAATTTAACTGTTCTATAAGAACATACAATTCATAGAAAATACCTAAAACATATATAACCTGCTTGGATGCTTTTTAGGGTTTTTTGGGGTGGATGATAATTAGGTTTTTAATGTAAGATTATTACATAGTTGACCAGTAGTGGTTTTTAATGTAAGATTATCACATAGTTGACCAGTAGTGGTTTTTAATGTAAGATTATCACATAGTTGACCAGTAGTGGTTTCATGGATATTTCCTTTAGATAATATTATGTTGGCAATCTCTAGTCACGTGTTTCAACATTGCCATTAATAACAAGCTTACAAATATTTAATTATATAATTACGAACTAATCTCCATGTTACATTTCTGCTTCAACAATGTAATAACTGTCTGCGTGATCATTGCAATCAGCGCAGCGCTTGCATGAGTGGCTATAGCAAGGGATTAAGTTTATGACCTACTTGGTGCAGACTGACGGATATTTTCATTAAGCTTTCAATAACTCTGCTTAATGTTCTTCGTATCTCAAAGTTCACTAGTACAGCAATTTACTGTACAATCGTAAATTTTAAAAGAATCGTTTTTCGATTTGTATTTTGTGCTATGATAGTATGTATTTTTCAGTTACACTAGAGTAGGTACTTTTACAAATTGTCTTTGTCAATTCAAATGTTATGTAATCGGAACTGAGCGGGGCGACCGGGGAAGTACCTTTCGCTCTCTTGATACCGGCGTAAAGTGACAGCGTCGCTGTCACGTTCCGTGCGGTTTGTGAGTAGCCGGTGGCCCAATTGGGAGGTGGTGATAGCAGGCAACGCTTCTGCGTAACAATCATGCGAATGTCCGTGGGCGTCGGTAGTCATAAAAAGGCTCCGATTGCTCATTTGCCCTCTTTTGCTATAAAAAAGCAGTTGCAGAAATTTAAGAGAAGAGAATTAAAAGTTGCACAAGGTAAGAGAACAGAGTTCGTTGTGACACTTCATAAATAATCTTTATTTTAATCCCTGTTTAATATTGGGCTAAAATATTAAATTACGTCTAATTAATGTGGAACTGAAAGATGTGTTCAGAATAGATTTTCATACTTTATTGCATAATATGTTTTATCTAGGTTTCAATAGAGTGGATAATATGTTAATAAAGTTATGTTCTTAGTTCCTTCATCATTATGTTATTTATACAAATCGTGTGTTCTTTGAATGAGACATAACGATTCTCACAGTTTTCTTAAAATTATAAAGGAAATTAATTGTTACCAAGATAAATTAGTCAATTAACGTAGTGTATTCCTTTTGTTCCCATGTAATCGATTTAATTATCGATTAAGAAGACAATCTCAGTAAACAAATGCTTCACTCGGTTCATTAATACTAATGAATTGAATTTTATTATAAAACAAATATATTTAAATTCATGTGTAAATTTTTATCCATTAACTTTAGAGATAAATAGAAATATTTAAATTGGAGTGAGAGAGTGGAAAAATCATTATATTTCACACCTTGCTTGAACTTCGTGTAAATCGTGACTTGTTTAAATTTATAATTGAGAAACTTCTTGTCTAATGTTCACTTATAATCATCAATTATTATATCACTTTTTGTTTGATTAATACTACTGCAAATATGTAAAAAAGTACAATTTCTAGGTCGAGATTGTCAGCATAATCTGAAGGGCTCTCAGCTTTAACAAACCCTTTCTATTCGCTTCTACCATGAACTGACTTACGTAATCTGTGGTAGATATTATTTACATATGAATGATGGCGATTACTAATATTCTAAAAGATATATATTACAATATTACTTCACGTATCTTTTTTTAGTAGACAGAAAAGCAGTTGGAGCCTCTCGATGCCATGCACCTCCTCCTACGTAAAGGAATTGGGCCAGCACGACCGGGGAGGTACCTCCCGCTTACACAGTAACGCCGTAAACTGACATGTTCAGTGTCGTGTTTTAAGCGCTCTGTAAGTAGCCGGTGGCCAATTGATGGGACGGGGGGCGAATTAGGGCAACGCATCGGCATAGTAATTATGTGTATATTCATGGGCATCGGTAGTCGTAAAAAGACTCCGATTGCTTGTTGGCCGGGGGGCCATATACTATAAAAGAATATATTATATCTGTTACTTACTGAGCATAACGATTACAAGCGGAATTATTTGTATTTACTTTCTCCTATGCAACAAGGGACTACGTCTTCCCAGTAGTAGCTTAAGGACGCGGATCAGTCAGTACTTTCTTATGACTATCAACGCCCAGTCATAAGCACAATTATCATGCAGATATACTAACTGCTATACCTTCCTCTTTTTATTTATTAGATCGAGATCGTATGTGTTAAAAAATATAATTTCTGAATTGGTAACATTAATTTTTAATTCCAAAGGTCTTTTAACATTATTCACCTAACAATCTGCATCGATCATCGATCATCGATCCCGTGTTATAACTACTAACACTATTTTTGGACACAATTTTCCGATAACGCAGCTTAGAACATGAGAACAAACTACATTGTGCCATCTCGACCTCGAATCGTAAACAAGAATGAACAAAACAACGCTTCCAACACGTCCACAGCTCGCCTCTTACCCAACACAGCGGTGAAATATGAATAAGTTAGTAGCACAATAACATGGAGTTTTATGCGAAAAGCGAAGAACCAACTTTGTAACTTAAATATTCCATTATCAAATTAAATATTTATTAAGGAAGAGGTGGTGCCATGCTGCATACTTCTTCCTTAATAAATTGCCTGACACTACGTCCTCGTATGCAACGGAATTGTGCCGGCACGACTGGGCAAGTACCTCTCGCTCATTTGATACCGGCGTAAATTCCCTATGCCAACTTCAGAGAGTAGACTTTTGCAAATCAGACGTGCATATAAAATATTGGAACAATGACGGTCTTCGTGCATAGCCTGTTCAGGATGGATTGACCGGCATCGCCCGTCTCGATATCAATAGGAAGAGATGTCTTGAGCGTTTTTCTCAATAAGCTAATATTTTTGATCAATGTCAAAATTACTTACATTGGAATGGACATAAACCAGCCCTTAAAATCTTTTAACATAAGAGTTTAATAGATATCTACCCACCTCTATCTAGCTTTTATTGTTGAAGAGGAAAAAAAGATTTTATTATGATAAAAGCAATAAATTGTTTTATTACATAACAATTGATACACGTAAAATCTTTCAATATGCCATACTTAATTCAGCACATTTAACATACAAATAAAAAATAAACCAACCGTTCCAAATTCAGCTTACACAAAAAAAAAAACGCGTCGAACAAATGTTAAAAATTCGCACACACTCACTACACGTAATTCAATTTTATATAATTAAGTTCACCGGAGCGCGCATAGCTTGTGTTTGACAAAGCGTTCCGAGGAGAACGGTCAGTACCACCACCACCACTGCGATTGCGGTAATCGAAGATGGACCTTCCAAAGGTGCACGTGTTCAAGAACATCCCGCAAGCTTCATTCAAACACGGCCTCAATTGCGCATACAATTGAAACCAACAATATTTCTATGGTTTTATCATAGGTGTTGCTTAATTTTACATTTCATGTGATAACCTACAGTTTATACCGTGAAACAAGTAGTAACCGCTTGCAATCTGAACGATTAAATATAAACATTTGAAAACAGAAATATGTGCATGAATGTAATAGATGATACCTGTGTTTTAATGTGAAAATAGAGAACAGCGGCTGGCTCAGTCGTTAACGTGACGGATAGTCCGCATGTTATGCCAGAGGTCGCGGTTTCGAATCCCGCCCCGGTCGTGGATCACGTATGTTTGTAGTAAAAATATTACATATATTTCCGTTGTCTATTACCTGCAACACAAGTCCTTACGGTACTTAGCAGAGGACTTCACATCACAGAGGAGATCACTTCACAGACATTATTATTATTATTATAATCAATAATTAATCAATTGCCGAGGGTAGATTTCCGGATCAAGCCAGGAATATTCGGCTCGCAGTTCAGTTGTCTCTTCGCTAAGTCGTACGCTCATTTCTAATTTGCTTTTGTAATGCTCGTATTGTTTTGTGATTATACGAATTCTGAACGATTGAAGGTTGAACGATTTAAACTTTAAGCTTATTATACCAACTGAAAAGAATCATATTATAAAGAAAAATAGTTATTAGTTAAAAAAAACACCTTGTAGCTGGTCGGCGTCATATGGTTTGAAAGTTTTTAATTAATACTATGTCCTGTTGGTGGCGGTTTATTCCGCGTGTCGCGGGTTCGAATCCCGCCCAGGTTATGGATGTTTATATGTGTATAATGTGTACATAATGTATTGCTATAATAAAAGTCGTAAATATATGTCATTACTTAGATTTATAAAAAAATATTTAATGTACAGACTAGTCAACGGAAATCGTTATCTAACACCTACTTGTACCAGAGATTAGACTAACGTGGTGTGATGGTTCACAAATATTATTAAAATAATATGTGTATATGTTAATATATATTGTAAATGAAAATCCTACTAATATAAATGAGAAAGTTTATTCATTACTACTAATTATTGAATTCAATAATTACTATTTAATGATTTTAATTGATAATTGGCATATACAGATCTATATTACTTATTAGAATCTGGAGTATCGTAAAAAAAATTACCACGAACTCCTGGGATATATTTTACACCGGTAAAACCGCGGAGCACACCCAGCAGTAATGTAACATAAGACCCGTGGTATCATACCAGGTTAGCCTAGCCCTGTGCTAAGTACCACAAGGACTTGTATATTACGGGACAATAGATATATACGTACTTAATATATTTTTATTATAATATTATTAAAATTAATATAGCTTTGAGATTTTTAGTACAGAAATATACAGAAACATTCATGGCCCTACCGGGATTCAAACTCGCGAACTCTGGCGCAGTCTGTCCGGCTTACTCTAGCTGGTATCACTGCGCCAAGTCGTCTGTTCATAAATATGTAAACGCCCCCAATAGGCCGGCTCCGCAGGAAGTCCCACGAGCCCTACAACTCGTGAGCTAAAACCTCACGCCGGACTTGTGTAACAGAATGACCACATCAGTAGCTCCAATGCTGTTTTCTTGTAAAGGTTTTTACAGTTACCTTTTTATTAACGTGCTACCTTCAACATAATCAAGTGCTACCTTTTTTTATGTACACTGTTTCTCTGCTAAGACTCGTCGCCCGACTTGTTATTTAGTCCCCGATGTAGCTGCACTGAACGCTTCCTTCAGCATAGAGCTGTCATAAAAATATCTCTGTCAACATCTGGTCGTCTGGAGCTTACCGCTCCTGTCTTTTTGTGCTTATGTTTTGTTAATAAGGCCATTTTTTGTAATACTATTTGGTGCATAGTAAAGACTTTTTATTCATTTTATTATTATATTATAGAGGGCAATGCCAGCTTTTCGACGACTATCGATAGGCATATACATCCACATTATTGTCATGCCGATGCGTTGCCCTCCTTTCGTCCTCCCCTCCAATGGGCCAGGCCTGGATTGGAAATATGATACTACCATACTCCTATCTTATGTATTTGGTTTAATACAGCCTTGCTGTACAACCGAATTGACCGGGGAGATACTGTGAGAGCATGGCTGTGTTTCTTGCGGTTTGTGAATAGCCGGTGGCCCATTGGAAGGGAGGAGGAAATGTGGGTAACGCGTTTACATTACGGTGAGGATGTTAATGGGCGTTAATCTTCGAAATTGGCTCCAATTTCTCGTTTATCCGCCTATGATATCTGTATGCAACCCCAATCATATTTAGCCGCAGGTGTCGAGGTTCCGAGTGCGATTCCGGGTCGGATAAAGACACCAGATTGCTATGAGTGATCGTCTGGTGACAAGCCTAGGTTTGGGGTCGGAAGTAGGACCAAACCTCCACTTTTCCGCAGATGGAAGAGATGTATCCCGATATGACAGTGTTTGTAATAGCAAACTTGACTAAGAACGCCATGCCCTGAGGACTGGGGTGGTCCCTGCTCTCCCGTCCTCGTCCTCGTCGCTGACGTGAACGAACCGCTGATGGGCAAAAGACTCGCACGCAGTAGTCTCAGAATGCCTAACCGGTACGGCGGTATTGTTTGAGCCAGGCACATTGTGGATCGTATTGGGATTAGTCCCTATTCTAAAGAAGTCGTTCGGACCGTTCATTGTCGACGTCGGGATATGTTGTTGTCTCACGTGACGAAAGATTACCTAAATATCTACAACTCATAGTAACCCGTACCTACCTATGCCCGTACACGACACTTTTGTTATTTGTGCTTAGCTTTTTTTTTTACAAAAAAATCTAATGTTGCGTATAAAGATCTTGCACACTGAGAGGTGTTACATGACTAGGTACCGTCATTACACGAACTACCTGCCAAATGTACCGTTACCTAGTTATGGGAAGTGAAAGGACAGCAATACTGTTCAAGTTAAACGGTGATAGGTGAGTAGCTTATAGTGTTGTAGTGCTTTGGTAAACATTTTTTAAAGGAGAAGGGGCAAACGAGCAGGTGGGAGGTAACTACCGCCGCCCATACACATCCTCATGACCTGAGGTCATGCAGTCGCGTTGCCGTCCTTTAAGATGGGAGTAAGCTCTTTTCTCAAAGAACCCCATATCGTATCAGTTTGGAAATACCGCCAGTGGCAGCTGGTTCCACATTGAAGTTGTGCGCGGTAGGAAATTGCGCTTAAAACGCAAAATTGTAGACTTTGGGACATCAAGATGATGACAGTGGAACTTAGAGTTTTACCGTGATGTTCGAGAGTGGAATTCCGCTGCTGGTATTAATCCGAACAACTCCTCGGAACACTCCCCGTTGTTTATTCTATCATGTTCTTTATTATATAATCATTACAAAATGAGTTCAGGTTCCTTGATCTATACACAAGACCAATTTATACTTGTACATTATCCGCACATGCATGTTATGAGCACATTTTAAACAACTACCGATGCGTCGGTACGCCGATGCGTTGCCCTCCTTTCCTCCTCCAAACAATGGGCCACCGGCTTCTCACAAACCGCACGAAACACTAAAGATGTCACTTCACGCCGGTATAATGTGAGCGAGAGGTATCTCCCCGTTCGGCTCAATTCCGCTGCAATGGTACTAACTCTTACTAACTAATAGAATTCCTTAGTCCCTCAAGCCCTGATAATGGTTACTTCGTTAGGATAGTGGGGGTGAGTCCTCCGTCCACTCCGGTGGTTATTTCAGCGACGTAAAGCATTCATAGTCTCCGATGAATCTCTATTAGGCTTTGTGTCCACAGTATAGGAATAATCCGAGATATCGATCTTCACAAATACAATAAAATTGTTATACATGTTTGTTGTGTATAATTAGTACATTTTTATTGCTGGCAAGACAAGGAGTCGTCAAGCAAGCACAATCTTCTCTTGGTCTTACAATCCACGAAATATTGATATCAGGTCGATGTTATGTAACAAACACTCGCTCTTGTGTTCGCACTTCGCTGCTTTTAATCTAGATTGTAGACAAGACTCTTAAAACAAAAACTCTTAAATTATGTAAACAAGCTATCATTAATTCAATAGTAGTATAGGTCTTTTAATACTAAACGTTTTTGAAAGGCTTAAATAATTTTTTGCTGCTTAAAATTGCTAAAAATACTCTTCCTAAACACATTTTCGGATTTCACCCACTTTTGGGCTTCGTTTATTAAGTTTGCAATACCTACTTTGAAAATCCCAAAATCAAAGCTGATTATATCAGTTATTCCTAACGCCAGGCTGAAACTCTAATGCTATTCTTGTTTATATTAAACTTGAATCTAAAGATAATCTTAACAGGTTTGCGGGTTATGAAACAATTAGAACAAAAATTTGTTGTATTGTGCAACGTCATGTGACGATGTTTCGCCACTCGTCCTAGTATTTGAATGTTTAAATTTTCTATTATTCATTTTAAAAAATTGTTTTGATTTTACTTTAGAATGCAGAGGGAGGATATTAGACCGAATGTTTTGCCAAAGACTTTGGTAGACGTTTGAGTATCAAGTTCTTGGCTTTGAAAGGTGTTCCTTGAGATTTGAACAAGCAATTGGACATGTTACATTCATGGATATATATCTCCGTTACCGAAATTCGGCTGCTCGGACATTATTGGCCCATGAGGTATGGTCCTATCCTCATTACAACATTGGAATTCTAATATTGATTTACCTCATAACATCTGGTGGCATTGCACAATTGTCTCACTAGCGTGCGCTTTTCGTGTTGTTACGAGTATATCACGATAACCTAATTAAATATTGGTTCCCGATGTCCATTACGGGTACAAGACACGATGGGGTTTTTAGTTGTAATGGTCCTTACAGGCCTCAGTAAGTACAGACAATTTAATTTTATTTATTTTATTTTGCCTTGTTAGTAAAATATTCTGTGTTTCACTACAAAGTTAACTTAAAAACTATGAGGAGTTCAAACACAAATAAAATGTTTCCGCATATGACACTAAAGTACTTGTTAGCTTTTCAACGCGATGTTACATATAATTAGATAATTGAAAATTTAAATATAACGGCAAAATAAGTAATGTTGAGAAATCGCAGCAAACAAACCTTTCGAAATAGTATCCCCGAAGGCGCTAGGGGAGGAATGGAAAAGATCCAGATGAGGATCGTCATACAAATGGTTAAAGAATTTAGCGGATCTTAAGAAGAAAGGTTTTGCCTGTAATATGTATATAATAAATAACAATAATGTCTTAAGTCTACGCGAATGTCACTCATTACAATAAAACCACTTTTACGGATTTTATCGCGGTTCATTCAATTATTTAACCAGCCCGACGTCTCAGCAGCCTTACAGCAATCATGGTCTCCCGTGACCACCCGTGATTATCTTAAATAATAATAAAATAAAATTATTTTCTCAAAATAAACAATTTGTTCTTAACTTTGTTATACTTACCCCATCTATGTTTGGAGTTTATGCCAATTAATGGTGTAAAAACGATATCAAGCAAAAGCGAATGATGAAAGCTTAAGTTAGTGCTAGCCTACTGTATCTAATTTGACGCCAAGAGACACGAGGCGAATTTGAGTCTGACGTCTGTAGGGGCCCGCTTCTTGTGCAGACCCTGTAAATTTTGAGCTGCAACGCAACACTCACAATGTTAAATTACAGCCGAATTGAGCTTGTGCAAGCGCAATAAGAAAAAATAATGTGAGTAAATAAGATCCTCTTAACCCCTCACCCCCCGCTCCCGGTATTTATGTTGGCCTATCGGGTAAAAGCCTGTAAAGCAAGACCTGCATTGCCTGTAATGATACACCGCCGCGAAAGTAGCCGACCATTCGTTTGCCTCCACTAGTCTGTAATGATACGTGACCCCGGATTAGGCGGACCATTAATCTGTCTACAATGCAAAATAACTAGTTAAGTCGGTTAATCTTGGCTAATACACATCATATAATTCAAAGGAGTTCAACATACACATAAACATAGCTTTACTTTCTACATTACATAATAATATTTCCGCCTATAAACATACGGTTAGTTGTGTCCTTAGCCGTCAGATGTTTATTTCATCATCATCAGCTGTAATCTCAAAACAAGATACCAGGTGTGACTG
>JAFELO010010376.1:1480148-1508424 GCA_017140195.1 Eumaeus atala | reverse complement strand
TAAAACATTAGCAAGTTGGAAGGAGAGGTGAAATCTTGTTTATTTTCGCTATGCTTGTCTCGCGAAACTCAACGTTTCCGTGTTTATAAGTGAGACCGATAAATAGTCCTGTTTGTGCGACATAACGTCGACATAGTCAGGTCAATCAACTGTGTGAACGTGTGCATTCAAATGTGCTCATGTTAAAAAGAAAACACATTTTATTGTTTGTTTGTTTATTTGCATTATATTGGCTTCGAAACCACCAGGCCGATTAGAAAACCTTTTTTCCATTAGAATTCTATATTATCTGTGGTGAACATATTACATACGCCATATCTATATAACATGTTCTAAAATATTTAGACCAAAGAGAAAACTTCGATAATGTAACCATTACTTTAAAAAATAAATCAAGGCTAATCCTTATAATTACCTATGGCTGCAGACATTACTGACAACTTTGCTCGACCTGAGTCCGACAGATGTAGTTCTCTCGTGTCTTGAATTTGTTATCATGCTAACCTGTAATGTTTTCAAAATTAAATTAATAATTGCGTTTTTGTAAATCAAGGATTTTTTTCCCTATTTTGTGAAATGTCCGTGCGATGCCAGGATGCACTTCTACTAACTATAGATTACCAAGATCCGGATCTTTATTTGATTTTCATTGTCTCTTGCCTTCCATTATTATATTGACCGGGATTTAGTCTTCAAATTGTCTTGACGGACGTGACGACAGACGGTCGGACTAAAAAATATTTTGATGTCTTAAGTTTACGCGAATGTCAGTCATTACAATAAAACTACTTTTACGGATTTAACCGCGATAAAATCCGTAAAAGTAATTTCATTGTAACGAAAAATATTTTTCACTTTTTTTCTGAACCCTGAAAAATAGAAAATATTATAGAGAAACGAAGCGATCAACTAACAGATTGTACTCGAGGTCGTTAAAAGAACAAATACTAGTTTGATTATTAAATCAATAGTCATTTATCATAGTACTTAACCCCACGTTTGATCTTATCGGATAATAGAATATTTAACCGCTGACCTCTCGGTCTGAACTCAGTTGAAACAACAGAGGGTAGTTAATAGTAAGTGAAGAAACATCATCAGCATATACGAGTACAATACTTTTAGTAACATATAATATTAAACAACAAAAAGTCCTAATCAAAATAATCTCTTAAATAGAAATAATCGATTTAAGTATAAAAAGAAAAAGTAGAGTTTAGTTAGGTATTTTTAGAGAGATTTTCAGTGTTTATAATTATGGAAAAGTAAATTTACATTTTCTTATGGTATGGTAACACTATATGGTTTTATATACAATGTATACAACTTTTGGCATATTGTAATTTTTCAGATTTATATTAGCAAAATAACACATCACAATAATATTTAAAATTTGACTGCCTTGGACGGTATAGTGATTTTCAATGACTTTATGATTGATTTTTAAGAGATAGGTACTCTTGCATTGCATCAGAATCAAGCCAACACCGCCGGGCAGACTCGACCTCACCCCCACATAAAAAGTTATATGATGTAGAGTCCGATATTCAAATCAGGTTTTAAAAAAGTGATCCATGAAAATTCTATTCTTTCAAATTTTAGATTTAGATAGCGGGTTTAAAATTCGACAGATGGCTGATATAATTCAAGCCTGTTAATTTTTGCTTACATCCCACAAGCGGACAATACATACAAAAATATATCACCTACTTTTGCTGTGGTGATAATTTGGAAAAGATCACATTTTTTTTTGAATCGCAAACTTTGTTCAATATAAATTTAAAACTTTTAGAACAACAACATGCAGCGGCTTCAAAAGCGTTCACTATATAAAATGGAAGAATCGCCAGTTCCATCACCGTACGCGTACAGACATCGTATGAAGAGGCACCACGAGCCCACCTCCGTGGAAATCATACGCGAGAGCGTGAAGACGGTCAGCAAGGAGTACTGCGCGGAGTCATCGATCTGCGGGCTCAAACATCTTGTGAGCGAGAACACTTCATTTTTCGAACGGTAAGGGTCATTGCATACTGGTCGCACCAATGGTGATGGCATGTGATGGTTTTCTGTCACTAGCTTGAGCCCGAGGGGTGCCTGAAACATACAACATCTCTGGTATCATTGTTGAGCTCCTAGGTTTATCCCCAGCAGGAATTTTCTTATAGTGTGCTTATAAACATCGCTTACCAGGGAAGCGTAAAGCAACACCTGTAGAAGTAATACGCGACTGTATGAAGACAGTAAAGATTACTGCGTGAAGTCCTCAATTTGAGAGCGTGAACATCTTGTGGGTGCTTTGAACAGTGAGTGTTTCTTGTTGTGAACGGTGAGGGACGGTGCATACTGGTCGCTCTAATGGGGCTTCAGCCTGATCCGAGGCTAAAACACACATGCATGTGATATATCCTATCACCACGGTTGAACACCGTAGTTACAATAGTATTCTTTTTGAAACGAAATGCTTTGATTAGGTCAGAACGTCTGAAAGAAATAAATTTAATAGTTGTGGACTAACCATATGTACTTGAAAAAAAAAATGCAAAAAGTGTATTTGTACATACAGAAAAGCGTGAAGAAAGAAGTGGCGGTGAGGAAGCTTAAGGTTAACTTAAAAAACAATACGTGGGGCCGTCATGTCACCTGGATACCCAGTGTACCTCTCCATTGTGCTTTGAATCTTCTTGCCGCGCACATCACAAACGCGCTTTGTTTTTATTTCCTATACAGTTAAATATTTTAGATTCAACTTAATTACCCCCTATCCAGTAAGAACTGACCCAATTACAGAATAGATACCCAAATATAGAAGAAGTATTTAAGTCGAACACAAGTCGTTACTAAAATAATGTTTTTTGTATAGCATTAATATCTGCTCAGTTTACGTTTATAACCGGTGCGTGTGTGGAGTGAGGGAGGACATCCTTCACTCCATCCCCCAAATGGGACACTGGCTACCCACAAGACGTACTAACCGCGATAGCAAAGCTCTATATCATAGTTTTTCACTTATCATCACTTTTAAGGCGATGGCATGTGGGTGAAAGGCCCCGTTCGAGGTGGCCCCATGTTGCTCTAATGCAGCGTAGACTTCCTCTTACTAAGTCGCCATTTTGCCGATGTGCGCTGACCCCAAGAGAAAGTACTCGCGTGAGATGGTCTGCACCGACTAGACGTTAGAACAGGTTTATATAACGCTTACCTTCAGTTATATCACTAAAAAGTAATCACTATATGATAAAATCACGTTATCACACAGTAGATTCTATTGTATTAATAACCATATTTGGTACACCTTATTGTCACCGTGACCCGGATGGATGACCTAGAATTTGGAACATCGTGTTTTGAAATGGCAGTCATTTATCTTAAAATCCATATGTTACATCAGATAGCAAAGTATTTAAAATTCTGATTGTTGCTACAAAGCCTGATATCTATATATGAGTATATACAAAACTACCAAGTCACAGGTTGACTGACAGACAGACAACGCATACACGAAAGTACTTACTGTATTTGCCATTTGATATTATAATAGCAACTTGAAATTTGGTACCGGGGGTCCTTCCATGTTGTAAGGGAGTGCCAAGAAAGAATTTTTAGAAATTCCTTAAGGGGGTGAAATGGGGGATTTCATAATATGGAATTTTACCATGCAACGCGGGTGAAACTGCGGAGCGCTTAAGTTGAGCGATAAACCATTTGTAGGATTAGAATGCATGTTTCTGAGAAGTAGAGAGTCATTATGGAAGGCAATAAGAGGGAGTGAAACCGCTGCATTGCAGCCGAATTGGGCGTGTACGAATGGGGGGGGGGTGTACCTTTCAATCACATGCCGTCGTAAAGTGATGGCTAATATTTCACATTTTATGTGGTTTGTGAGTGAACCGTGCCCTATGACTAAAGCGTGATAGAGTAGAAATGGCCGCTTTAGCCGAATTTCGGCTAGGATGACATTTTTATTATTACTATTCCATAACGGAACTGGCAAAAAGATGTGTTGTTGTTGTTGCGTTTGTCCACAGTGTGTTGTGGACAATCATAATGATTGGCGCACTAGTCTGCTCCGTGGCGCTGGTGTGGATCACGTCCACAGTGTGTTGTTGTTGCGTTTGTCCACAGTGTGTTGTGGACAATCATAATGATTGGCGCACTAGTCTGCTCCGTGGCGCTGGTGTGGATCACGTTCGTGCGCTACTGCCGAGCGCCGCTGGTCACCACTCAGATGCCCGAGGGTGTCTCCATCAGCACCATCATATTCCCAGCCATCAGCATATGCACGAACAACAGAATAAGCAAACGGGCGGTGACGGAGCTTGCACGGAACTTGTAAGTAAACATACATATATAGACAGCTGAACACATAACCCTCCATTGCGTTGCGTGTCGGGTAGCAAGTACGTAGGTAGGGGCATGCTGCATAGGAGGATGTAGTGTCATGCACCATGTAAAGCACGACCGGGGAGGTACTTCTTGCTCACGTAATACCGCCGCAAAGTGACATCTTCAGTGTGGCGTTTCGTGCGGATCGTGAGTAGCCGGTGGCCCATTGGGGGACGACGACGAAGAAGGACAACGAATCTGTATTGCAGCCGAATTGCGGTGGCGCAACCAGGGACCTCTCGCTCATATGACATTGCCGTAAAGTGATAGCAATGCAGTCGCGTTCCGTGCGGTTTGTGAGTAGCCAATGACCCATTGGAGGGGAAGAGGAAAGGACGGAAACGCACCTGCATGACAATAATAATGAAGATATTCATAGGCGTCGGTAGTCGTTAAGCGATAGAAGCGATGTTTTATGCTTCCTATTTTATAAATATAACCGAGTTTCACATTAAAACCTGTACTTTTTTTATTGAATAGGGGGCGAACGAGCAATCGGAGCCCTCTGCCCTCATAAAACTACCGACGCCCATGAACATCCACATAATTACTATTCCGATGCGTTGCCCTCCTTTCCACCCTCCCAATGGGCCACCGGCTACTCACAAACCGCACGAAACGCGACAATGAAGATGTCACTTTACGGCGGTATTATGTGTGAGGGGTACCTCCCCGGTCGTGCCGGCCCGATGCATAGGAAGAGGTAGTGTCATGCACTATGCATGGCACTGCCTCCTCCTATGCAGCATGGCACTACCTCTTCCTAAGTAAGTTGCACGAACTACCGCTAATAATTCCCTGAGATATTAGTGTGCAAGATGTTTGTCTGGCCGCCTGCCTCGTGGTCTAGTGGTAAGCGTGGTTCCCGTTGAGTTCCGGGTTCGAGGCACGGGTCGGACGTAAGTGTTGTTGGGATTATTCAGTCTTTAAGACAGTCGAAGTATGTTACTGGGAATGGTGGTGTTACACCCCCCGTGCCCCGGAGAGCACTTAATGCCGTCGGTCCCGCGCCTTACTTCTCTTCGATCGTGTCCGATTACCATCCCATCGGAATAGCAGAATGTGGATGCAGGGAGTGCACTTGTGCCTGCGTACACATTTTTGCACAATAACGTTTTCTGTGCAGTTAGCCAGTCCGTACAGAGATGGCCGCCGTGGCCGACATTCAGCTAGGACGACACGAATGTGGAAATGAGAGTAAAGAGTTTTGGTATTAAAGGTTGAAAGAAGAGCGGAACAAAAAGTACAATGAAAAGGATATGCTAAATTTACTGTCTGGTCTGGGACTGTTCTACAACCTGCAGACTATGAAGGATCTCGTCACGCAGCCGATGAAACTTCACGATGCTCTTGGCAAATACGATGTGAACCAAATTTTGCGTGATGTAAGTTGTCTTGTTTAAAAAAGTTTGTTTCGCCGGTTTAGACCTAAGCCAGGCTTTGTAACGTATCAGAATGTCAAACATGATGAGAAGAACAACGATAATTGTTAAAGATCGGACATTTTTAGAACATGGTAGTCATAGCAGTAATAGTCATAGGAAATCAATGAAACTACAATAAAAAAGTGTACATGAATACATTGTAAAGGTCACCAAATTTTCAGAAAATATGGACACAGCATGATACCCATAGAAACTCGCGAACCCAATGGCCAAAGATCCTGGGCGCGTCAACTGCACGGGCGAGCCACCGGGTTTAGGTAACCGTTTAGTAAGAATTTTAAAGACAACTAGGTAAAATTTTAGGTACCTATTTATTTTACATATTCGGAATTAAAATAGAGTACAGAATGCGCTCTGTGATTTTGTACAGCGTTTCTTTATATCATAGGAAGACAAACGAGAAATTGAAGCCTTCTTACGACTACCGATGCCCTTAAACATCCACATAATGTCTAAGCCGATGCGTTGCCCTCCTTTCCGACTCCCCTCCAAAGGGCCACTGGCTAATCACAAACCGCACGCCATAAGGCTGTTTATTGAATATCTAGTAGATTTGCAATTCTAGTTCTGTTCTTTGACTATTGGAGTTGACTATACAAACGGACACGAACAATTGCACTATCTGTACATATTATAAAACAAAATCCCTAAAAGCTATCTGTCTGTATGTTATCGATTTTCTCAAAATCTAATGATCAGATTCTAATGCGGTTTCGCCATTGGATAGGGCGGTTCTCCAGGAAGTTTAGTCTTTCATTCAACTTACTTGTGACAATATTGCATCTCTTATTTGGACCATAAATAAGTACATCAGAACCGTTGCTAGTTTCGATTTGCCCACAGGATAACTCAATGTGATGAATATAATTCGCATTCAGATAACACCTCGCTGTGAGGATCTCCTGGTGAGGTGCGCGTGGAATGAGACGCCGATGAACTGCAGCCAGCTGTTCGACTTCCGGTTGACAATGAACGGTTACTGCTGCACCTTCAACTATCTACGGCAGTCGGATGCTACGTTTGAGGAGTAAGTATGGGCTTGGGGCCAGTGGCATAACTACGTGCGGGGCTCGTGGCAAATTCATCTGATAGCACACATTATGTCTTCCTATATAGAGGAGCTAAACCAAATTCTATACTTCACCTGTGTGTGTGTACTCAACGGGGCCCTCTTAGTTTGGACTCCATGGCCATCGCCCATTTGTCTCCCACTACCTAGCATAGACGCATAGCGTCAAAATAAAACGACCTTGTTTTTAAAATGACTAGCCGTAATGAAATACAGGGATTTAGACAATGCGACTGCGACATATACATATCCATATAAAAAATAAATATCACAAAATACAAGATATCACGTTTTATTTACGCTATGGTTAACATGACGAACGATTGTAAAACTAGTTGTGTATAAGAGGCAGGAATCATTCTAAATCACGATATCCTTAACGTTTGTTACAGCAAGCAAGATGATTCCAGGAGTATTGATATGTATAGATATGGAAACAAATCTAATTTCGATTTTGACCAAGGCCTCAAGGTGTTGATGAAATTGAATGAGTCGGATGATTTTTACTATAACATGCCCCTACAAGGTGCTCAGGTCGGTACAAAGATTAGAAATCGTATAAGACTTTCGCGTTACAGGTTTTGTCGGTTTTTAACAACTAACACGATAAATACTCATTAAAAGGTACTAACGACTGATTCGGTCGTCTTGTCGTTCATTGAAAGAGGCCTAGGACCTATAAGGGCTGGTACTGATGATGTTGATGATCGACTAAATACTTCGCTAAACGTTGAGGCCGGACTACACCAGCCGTGTTCATTTCAAGTGATGTGTGGTCGGGAACATACTAACACCACATTCGCAGTGGAAAAAGTTGGCGCGTTAAAAGACTCATCAGTTCACCTGTGCTTTTTGACGCCGTGGTGTGCCAAATGATTGGCCCATGATGTATGCCTCTCTTAATGTCAAATTGTTTTCCGTTTGTGCGGATAATGGTGTTAATTTTTGATATAGACACCACCAAAAATTATATTTGTCTCAAGTACAGCTGTCTATTGTTTGACTCAATAGACAGTTAACTCTTTGTGCCGGACAAACGTGATTCTCAATAGACTTGAAGATTAGCCAAATAGATCAATGTAGGTAATTCACTGAATCCTATTTGGTGAAGCAAGTATTTTGGCAATCTCAAAGCAGATTAAGTCTACAAATCCATTGTCTGCATATTTTGGAGTGGATTAGGTTATGTAAAGTGATATTCCCATTAGAATTTATTTCTATTTAACTTCCCCTGGAATAGAATATCAACAAAAGTTAATTTTACATCCGACTTCCACAAACCGAGCATTCATCGGGTCGTTACATCTTAAGGTCCGTGAAATCTATTCTACTTGACTGAAGTTAAAGATTTTGCACCCTCTCTTTGTACTACTGAAAGTACAGATTTTGTAAAAGTGGCTTATAGATAAGATAACTTGTTTGTTCGTAACACAGAATCACTCCTTGTACTAAACTACTATGTGTGTGATTATAGTTGCAGTTTTCCGATGCATACGACTTCCCAGACGCACCAAGTGGAAGCTATGCCATGCAAATCATCAGTCCTAATGTACAGGTGGGTATAAATAGTAGACAATTTTATATTTCTTACTAGCGATCCGCCCCGGTCTCTTCCGTAAATAACAGAGACCGGATTGTTACCTAACAAATTATACCTAACAACCTAACCCTAACAAAATATAGTGAAAATTGAATGAAAAACCCAGCAGGTTTTGAAAAAGCAATCATATACCTAGTCTTGCCATAAATATTGTAACAAAGGAAAAAAAATGATTTTTAATTGCAAATAATACTAACTACTTTTACAGTGTGTTAGTTTAATACACAAATATAAAACAGTTAAAAAATAAAAGCTTACTCGAAGACCTTTGACTGCAATACAGTGCTTTGAACGCCGAGACCAGTTAATTATCAATAAGGAATCGTATGGATTGTTTTAGGGACTCCAAACTATCATGGTGTTTAGAACAAAAACTGACCATAAATCATAACCCAGCGGATTAAGATCGGGACTCGACGACGGCATGTCTTCAACTCTTATGAAGTCCAATACGTTCGCTTCAAACCAAGACTGCGTGAACCGAGCTTTATGACGCGGCGCCGATTTTTGCTGGAAGGACTATACTAGGTTATTGAGAATGGTGTTATTAAGAGGATAAGCTACCTTCTCAAGAATGGTATCTTGATACACTTATGCGTATGTTTTGATACCTTTTTCACAAAAGGATGGCACAGTCACAACTTCATAGCTAACACCCTAAACCATCACCGTGTTGCAGTTTACATTAAAACTGAACGACTATTAGGGGTAAAGAGACTATAAGAGGTTTAGTTAGACTTTCATATACATTTATTTCAATTGGTCTTTCTACATTCACAATCCAGGACAGACAAAATAGTACAAGAACAACAATGGAGTTTTTGTTATTGGTTAGTAGTAGAAGGTGAGGGTATGAAGTCTTATCTGGTAGACTCCCGGCTGCAACTTGGATGGTCCTTTATATATATATATATATAGTTATTGTTTGTTTTCCTTCATTGTGTTGATTGTAATTCACTCCTTACATTCAATACATTTGAATAATATAGTGTTTAATAAAAAGAAAAATAATAGTTAAATGGAGTAGAGCTCCTTTTTTATGAAATACAATTTTTATTTATTTATTTATATATATAATTTGCTGAAGGCAGACAGCGTCTCAGTGTTAAATCAATGCGTCGTCCAAGCCACGCCGAAGAGAAAAAGGAGTGACATTTCTTCAACACCGAGAACATTAAGCCTTACAGTCAAAGATGACAGATATACTTTTTTATACAATATTTAAGTTTCAAAACAAAATTGTTACAACCGAAGTCGGATAATGCTCACGTTGCACTCTGTCGACTGATTGGGAAGCTCCCTTAGAGCTTTGAGCATAAATACATTCGTTTGTTAAAATGTTGCTCAATTGAAAAAAAAAAAGAAATCTCATCTGTAAACAAAATGTTTCTGTGACCTCAGTTTGCGTACCGCTTCAGTAGTTGTTTCGCTCCTACCACCGTATTCATCCTTTATTTATCAGTTAATAAATTACCAGTGCGTCTCTTAAAGGCTGCAAGTCCTAAGCCATCTCTTCAAATGCGCGACTCTTTTCTCTTATCTCTCTTCAATTGGTTCTAGATGCTATCTTCATTTCCCGAGATAAAATCTTTTGCTTTAGGACAGGAATTCTTCGAGTTTTTTCCCTTACTGCTTCGACCACCTTTGCGTACAAATACTACGTGGACGGCCGGATCTTGCTCTGCCATAAACTCAGGAAGTCCCGTTATATCTATTAACAGCCAGGTATACAAACATTTGGCTAATACCAAGTGTACCTACTTTGTGTAATGTAATGACAGCGACCCTGTTATCTTTATCACCCCACTCCACTTTAATATAGCAAAATATTGTACAATGTATTGTCGCCAAGATAAGAGAACACAACGAACAATCGTATAAAAGTTAGAGATACCAAATTCAAAAGCAATATTTTTTATTTTTAAGTGTAACTCTATTTAAGGCCAGAACAAGTATATGATTGGAAATAAATATAGATAGATTTTGGAGATTTTGTTTTATAATATGTACGTTAGATCAGATTAGTTAAAATTTATTGGGTACAAGAGCTTTTTTTACCGCACGTTAAAGGGTGTTCGTGTACCTTGTCACACGACGACGTAAAAAAGTGCCGAATGTTCGACTAAGACTTTTATTACACGCGTTTCATGAGCTCGCGTGCTTAAATTCTGGCGTTTTTATAGTCGCCAACATCGTGTTTTAGATGACCGTGACAGTAACAGCAAGCTTCACAGAGGCATCCCGCGACATCCAGCACGTGTCGACCAAGCTGCGCGGCTGCCTCTTCTACGATGAGTCCACCTACCTGCCCTTCTACACGCATAGCGACTGCCTCCTCAAGTGCCGCATGCTGTTCCTGCGGTCCAAGTGCCAGTGTACGCCCTTCAATATACCCAAGATGGCGAATACCAGGACATGCGACATGAGGGACCTGGCATGTTTGAGAATGTTTAATGGTTGGTGTATAATATAGTATTTATTACCTACTTTATATGGGTACCTCGTGGTCTGATAATGGGGATTGTACCTACCTGCCCGACGTGTAGAAACACGTTCATCAACTGCCTCATTTTATTCTTGCTGTCAAAACCCTTAGATATATCCTAGATGGCGAATGCAGAAACGCGTGATATGAAGGACTTGGCCTAATTGACAATTCTACCACCACTATGGTCGATATTTTTTTTAATATAATGCCTTAAATACGTTACTGTCGGTCATCACATTGCTCCTGCTATCGCTGACATGATCAGAGGAGTATGCTGCGTTCATCAAGATAAGCATTACCAGTGCTTATCTGAAACTAATGGTAGGACGAGTCCACCTACCTCACTTTCTACACACACAGAAATTGTCTCCTCAAGTGCCAGGTCCCAGGTATGATGACGGGTTTCGTACTATATGTAAGTGGCGCCCGGTAAGAGAGGTGGGAGAAAGTAGAGCAACACATGTGAATAACAATTCTCTTGAAGTCTATGAGGATGGGGTGGCCATCAACAAGTCCCCGAATGTCCGTTAGTGCACTTATATACAAAAAAATCTATTCTCTTGGAATAAATATAGTAAATTTGTTTCCAGGTCAATCTACAACTGTGCGTCCTGATGTCGATCCGATTCCCTCAAGCCTGGAACTGGAGAAGGTGGGTGGGGGTATTGCGTGCCCCATGTGCTACCCCACCTGCTCCAAGACCGCCTACAGCTACGACTTCACCAACCTCAACATTTATCCAGAATATTTGAACGAGGTCCCAGATTTAGACAGGATAGATTGGTTGTAAGTATTGTTTTCTATACTTACATTACAAAGAGGAAACATTTGATTGTTTGTTTGCATCGAATAGTCTTCGAAACTACTGGTTCGATTTGAAAAATTATTTTACCACTAGGGTCCCGCATTGCCTGTCAATGCTGGCGTTCCAAAAGGCTGTGTTCTGTCTCCCACTCTGTTTGTCCTGCATATCAATGATGTGCTTCAAGCCTGTGGAATTAATTGTTATGCGGGCGATAGCACCGGAGACGCTCTTTACACTGGCCGCCTCAATATTTCGCGGGAAGAAGTTAACTAGCACCGGAACAAACTTGTGCCTGAAGTCGTGTCTTAGTTACCAAAAGTCTCGAGATGTTGCCGACTAAATCTAATCCAATTTAACAAGTTTGCTCGTTTACCGTTAAAAACACCCTTTGTCGTTTCTCCTCGGTTTCAAAACACTTCCCTTATTAGGATGTTGCCTCAGCTATCATTGGTATACTTGGTGTCGAAATCTCGAGTAACGTCGGTTTTTTTTAGTAGCAAAAGAGGGCAAACGAGCAATCGGAACCTTTTGATGACTACGTACACTCGTGGACATTCGCATGATTATTACGCAGGTGCGCCCCCCTCCCAATGGACCAAAAGCTACTCACAAATTGCACGAAACGCGACAGCGATGCCGTCACTTTGCGCCGGTATCAAATGAGCGAGAAGTACTTCCCCGGTCGTGCCGGTCCAATTCCGTTGCATAGCAGGTTGTAGTGTCATGCACCATGCATGGCAATACCATACACGGTTGTTTGGAAGTAAAGTTAGCGTCCTAATAGCTAGGCGTGCTCGGTAAGGGTAGCAGTATTTCACACTCGCTTATCTGCTGTAACTTTGCAAAGCGCAGATCCGACCGCATATGGAGCACAGCTGGGAGCAGTGTCCTTTGGGCTGGTGTCCCACAATATCAGCTCGTTCCAATTCATTGTATTCCGCGCAGAGAGGCTTGATCATTATCATCGACAGCCAAGGTCCTTTCAACCAGCTTGATACTCTTGCCTTGCGTAGAGATGTTAGTTCACTGTGCATATTCTACTGCATTAGCTGAATCTCATTACAGGATTTCACGTCAAAATTCAACATTTTATCGGCACCATCTCGATGTTCCGATGTTCTCTATATTGTGTTTTAAGAGCAATTTTTTTCTCACACACTGCTCTTTTACGGAATCAGCTACCCGCTTCGATATTGCGGTATACTGGTATTTGGTAAAGATGCGAGAGATGCATCCCGATATGAGAATGTTTATATTGGCTAATTTAACTTTAATAATCATGACACAATCAGAGATATGTGTATGACATATATATGCGATAGTAGTTAACATTTGCTTTGAGTATCGAATGAAAACTTATCTTTTTTTATTTGCAACAGCGACTTTCACAAACCTCACGAAACGCATTAAGTTAGTTATTATTGTTTAAGCTGATATAATGTGAACGAGGGTTACTTCCCCGGCCGTGGCGGCCTAATTCCGCTGCAATGCAGTAATTGCACCTTTTAGAATCAATCTAGGATTATTATTTCCATGTTTATAGAAATCTTAGCTCTAGAAGAACATATCGATAAGTATCGATACCATAAGGGTCCAAGTCCTATGAGTGTTATCCAAACTTACTTTAAGTACTACTTAAATCAGTAGATATCGATACGGTTACTGAACATCCTATATATGTGGAGGCATAAGTTCAGGCTCCATTCTCACGAGTACTTTTTAACGCGTGTCACAATACAGGCGACAATGCATATGTTCACTCCTCGGCGTAAAAAACTGCCGTCCGCGTCGTGTGAACACATTATTAACCCACAAAGTACGACTTAAAACTTAAAAAAGGGGAGTGAGTAATCATGAGTGATGATATCATTAAATATGATATCCACTCATGAGAAATAATTTATCATGATAAATTCTAACTATTATACATCATACATAAATGCTTTGTAAGTAATTTCTTCTACCAGGAATCTGTAAAAATAAAATTTGTATTTTAACTACTAGATGTGCCTAATAGACTAACCGGGACTTGTGACAAGTGAAACTATTTTTTAATCTTAGAAATATACAAGTGTAAAATTTAATAAAAATGTAGGTAAATTCACATACAAATTTTCGTCCACTTAGCGTCGAATATCGAAAGACTTGAAGGCACAGTTGTTGATGGCGAATTCGTTTCTGAAGGAGGATTTTTCAATTTGCGATTTGGGACTGCCAACTTTTTGGAGCCAAACTTTCATTTCATCAACATGGGCCTGTGGACCCTGGCATTGCCCGACGACAGTCCCCTGTGAAGTGTTCATCACCCATCCCTTGAGGCCCAGCTGTAAGGCCTTCTTCTGAGTGTGTTTACGAAAGAACACACCCTGTACTTTGCCGAATACTTCGAAATCGACTGTACGCAGCGGTTTATTTTCACTAGTCATGTTTGCAGTACATGTATTTCTATGATTATTTTGTAAAACGGCGTTGTTTATTGACAAATAAAACGGTTGCTGTGGGTAACAAGATTAATAATGTTGTTTGCATTGTTATATCCCATGCGCTGTAGACAAGATTTGAAAAAAAAAAAAGATAAACAATACGAAAGTTTTTTTTGAATCAAAGAACATAAAAGTATTTGCCAAAACCTCCAGCTGCAATTGTGAGCATAAGCGTTTGTGATCAGTAAACGTACCCACTATTGTGATTTGTGATATTTAAGCATGACACAGCTTTTCGCCCCTACTGCCACAGAAGGAGGGTAATGATTTTCGAGCGTAAGTATGTATGTGGAAAATTTTGGTAATTGAATTGTTAACATATTTATTTAGTCACTACTTACATTTATTTCAAAGTTATGGTTAAGTAGCTTTCCGAAATTCATGTCAATATGTTTCATAACTGCATACAGCATCTGATACGTCGGGATTGCAAAATACTTAAATAAATTGCGAATTTTATTATGATGTTTAACATTCGCTTAAACTTAAGAAATCATTATCTTTCCTAGCTCTACATGTTGGTGTTCAGCTGACGCTTAAAGTCTTAGTATAATGTTGTGGGATCCATTTTTAAGAGGTTAAACGTGTATGCTGTATTTGGTGACTACCGAAACCCATAGACATCCACACAACTGTTAAGCATACGTGGTGCCCCCTTTGCTTTTCCTCCTATAATGGGCCACACTCTCAAGTCAAAATTAAAGCTGTCACTTTACGGTGCTCTAACATAAGTAACCCAGTCGTGCCGGCCCACCGGCCGTTTGTCTGTATTACAGCATGGCGCTACCCCTTACTAAATATTATAAATCAATACTAAAAATTATATATTATTAGAATGTGACTTGTTCGGTCAAGACCTACGCGTGCGAAGACTTGGGCAAGAACTTTAGGAAGAGGCAGTTCCATGCTGCGTAGGAGGAGGTAGTGTATGGCACTACGTGTGTCATGGACACTACCTTCTCCTATGCAACGGAAATGGGCCGATACGACCGGGGACCTCTCGCTCACATAATACCGCCGTAAAGTGACACCTTCAGTGTCGCCTTTCGTGCGGTTTGTGAGTAGCCGGTGACCCATTAGAGTGGGGCAAAGGAGGATAACGCATCAGCATAGTAATTATGTGGATATTCATGGGCGTTGGTAGTAGTATTCTATAAAAAACCTATTCCGTATAAACTTAATTCAAAACAATGTCGAGCAACTGTTTATCGGGATATGTAGCACAGCTCATTGTATGCAGTTGGTCCGTTTGTTCCAGACGAGGCGCGAATTTCACCGGAACTTCCATTGTGCACGTGAAGTACGCCAGGGAAGTTGCCGACTGCTACGGCCAGAATGTTATTATGAAATGGTTCGACTTGATCAGTGAGTGAGCATTCGTTACAAGTTCTACAGTATCATTATGAACTTCAGTTTGTGTTGGTTTAGACATTATTTATTTTTAACCGAATTCAAGAAAGGATTAAGGATCTTTCTAGAGTATAGGGTGCAAACGAGCCATCGGAGTTTTTTGACGAACACAACGCCGTTAGACATCCGCATTACTGTTGTCATGCAGACGAGCTGCCCTCGTGTCCTCCTCTCGTCCAATGTGCAATCTGCCACTCACAAACTACTCGACACGCGAAAACATAGCTATCACTTTACGGCGATCATTTGAGCGAATGGTTCGTCCTCGGTCACGTCGGCCCAATACGGTTGCAATGCAGCCAGGCACTGACTGTCAATTTTAGACTTTCTCAACTCAACTGTTATTTTTTCTATGTATTAAACCGTTAAAATTCTTTTTTTTTTATGAATCGATTTAATACTTCCGAGATAGTCCCGCTATCACCAAATAATGATCTGATGATGGGATTGCGGAGAAATCGCTGATATCTTTTTTTATCAATAATTTTCTTATGTTGTTCTGTAATGCCACTGCGCTGATGAACGGTTACGAGTTAATTCTTTAAACATTGCAATACATACATACAATTAGTTACAATTAGAACTTGGAAGAGGTAGTGCGATGGTGCATAGGAGGAGGTAGTGCCATGCATGGTGCATGACACTACATCCTCCTATGCAAAGGAATTGGGCCAGCACGACCGGGGGTACCTCTCGCTCACTTGATACAGGCGTAAACTGACGACATCACTGTCGCGTTTCGTGCGGTTTGTGTGTAGCCGGTTTGGGGGGGGGGGGTAATCATTTGAGGGCAACGTAAGGGGACAACTTACGCTACAAAAAACTTATTTTAATCCTTCAAACTCTCAGCAGTTGATACATAACGCTGTAGTGTAACATAATCACGACATCCAACATGACTGAATATCCTACTAATCGCTACCACTCTGGACCGGTTAATGCACGAAGATCGTCTTCCCACCTGGTGAGTGGTCGACCTTCACAACATAAATGTAAATTTAATTTTTTCCCGAACTGTAAATCTTGGACCCATCGGCCCGTAATTCGCATTTCGCAACTTCACGTTACTGCCACCAACATATCCAGCAAATTTCAACTCATTGGACTATTATTCGTCCTTATGATCATCAGCCGGACGGCGTCCACTGCTGGACGTAGGTCTACCCCATAGAGCGCCATAGGTCACGGTCACAAGCCACTTGCCCCGAGAGGCTCCCCGCCACCTTAACAAATCGTCAGTCCGCCAGGAGGCACCGCGTAGGAGGCCATCCAACACTCCATCTTCCGATGCGGATTCTTATAATTCTTACTAACGTATAATTACAAATATACGATTGTGAACGAGTCAAAATACATTACTTTAGGTAACATCGGCTCGACGTGCGGCTTCGTGACTGGATTCAGCTTCGTGTCTGTCCTGGAGTTCGTGTATTTCTACACCGTGAAGCTGTTCCGGGAGATCAAGCGCAGACAATATGCGAGCAGGGTCGAGACCAGCAACTCTTATTCCGCCAAATTAGACTTCACAAGCCGCTACAGACTGATCTACTGGAACGAATTGTCCGGTTCCACTCAATGGAAACCGGAATCCGTTACATACTTTCGAAATTAAGTTCTATAAATGTATGATTTAGTAACTTGTGATGCAAATGAAACTTGGGTGATAAGTTTTCTGTTATGCACGTGTTAAGTGATACACGAGTGACGTTCGCGCAACTTAACGGCAATTTCTGTAGATGTCACATGAGTAGGATCGTAGCTCCGTAGTACTCTGCCAATATAGACTTTATCAGCCGACCGATTACTGAGACGAACTCTCAGGTTCTATACACTCAATGGAAAATCGATACCGGTTAAGATTTTCCAAAATAATTTTAGAATTGTATGCATGTGTAAATACATCGTCATAAGTATTTATCAGCCCATGTCAGTCCATTGCTGGACATAGGTCTCTCTCAATGAACGCCAGGACGACCGATCTCCTGCTACTCTGATCGTCTTGCACGGAGATCGTCTTCCCACCTGGTGAACGGTCGACCAACACTACGTTAAACGCAGCCTCCACTTTAGTGGCCCATCTATCAACTGTTCTTCTGAGTGTGTGACCAGCCCATTACCACTTCAGTGAGCTTATTCGTCGCGTGATATCGGATACTTTAGTTCTCTGCCTTATGACTCCGTTAAGAAGTATATATAGGCAAAATTGATATAGGCAACCATAATTTATTACATTATATTCTATCATCTTTTCGAAAATAAAACACTAAATTTGAACTGATGTAATTTGTGTGAGCGGACCTAGAACTTTATGTGGATGTTTAAGCCGTAAATTTATTCAACAATGGAAAGAAACGAAATTCATGCGGTGATAAAGTTTTACGTTTTAAAAGGAAAAACAGCAGCCCAGATTAAAGTCAAGCTAGACAATGTTTTAGATAATACTGCTCCTTCATTGAGTGTAATTCACACCTGGGTAACTGATTTCAAACGTGGAAGACAAAGCTGCGAAGACGCCAACAGGTCTGGCCGTCCAAATAAACTCACGAATCCGGACATGATCAAAAGGATTCAAAAAATCGTCTTGAATGATTGGCGATTAAAGTTGCGGCAGATAGCAGAGATGGTAAGCATTTCCTCTGATTGCGTTTTTAACATTTGCGAATGAAAAAGCTTTGCGCGCGACGGGTGCCGCTTTTGCTCACCGTTAACCAAAGGCAACGTCGTGTGGAAAATTCGTCGGAGTGTTTGGTGCTGTTTAAGTGTCATGGTAACGAGTTTTTGCGGTGTTGTGTGAAACACGGATACATCATTATACTCCTGAAACAAAAGAACAATCTAAGCAGTGGACTGAGAGCGGAAAACCTGCGACGAAGAAAACAAAAACCGTTTTTGTTGGCCGGCAAAATGATGGCGACTCCTTTTCGCGATGCTCGAGGGATTATTTTAGTGGATTATTTGCAAAGAGGAAAAGCGAAAAAAGAAGAAAAAAAGAAACAACTGGGGAGTATTATGCAAGCTTGCTGCAAAAATTTTCTGATGAAATCCGATAGTAACTGCCTCACTTTCCTTTTGGCTAACAAAAGGAAAGTTTTTATTCCACCACGGCAACGCACCTGTGCACTCGTCAAAGGTTGCAGTTGCTAAACGCCATGAATTGCGTTTCGAATTGTTACCACATCCCCCCTATTTCCCAGACCTAGTCCCGTGCGACTTCCACTTATTCCCGAATCATAAGGAATCGTTAATCGAAGATTTTCATCAAATGATGAAGTCATTATCGCCGTAAACGAGTATTTTGATTGGTTAGAAAAAACATTTTGTCAAACTGGTGTAACAGCATTGGAGAAGCGCTGGTCTAAATGCATCGAGGTGGAAGGAAACTACGTTGAAAAATAAAATTGCCTTAAATAGATTGTTAAAGTTTTTTTTAGTCCTCCCTCGTAGTGCTTAGATATTTAGACAAGCATCACCGCGCGGTTTCACCAGCGTAACTATTCTCCTATTCGTCATAGCGTCATGATATGAATATAGTCCTAGCCTGTAGCCTGTCCCTCTAAATGGACTATTCAACACAAAACTATGTTTTTCAATTCGCGACAATAGTTGCTGACTTGCGTTCAAATAAACTTTTCAGCTTTATATTATATATAGGCACAGAAAATTATGATGTCATTAGCAGTAAATATTCAATAAAATATTCAAAATAAGGGTTATGTAGATTTATAGCTGATAACATGTATGTCGTCGATGTAATGATATTTATTATTTGTTAGGGAATATTTTATTTCAGATACTAAAGCCACCGCAGCTGCAATGAACTGGGCTATAAATTTATTGGTGTACCAAATATTAAGCAGTTGGTTGACAGTGCTGGTTACAGGGGCTTGGGAGGCCTGTAGCTCCAGGCCCCACTACTCATAGCCAAAAACCAAGACAAGCTTGTACCAAAGAAAACATTCAATAATAAAATATTTAATGCGATAGTGGGCTCCACTCAACCTATTTTATTTAAACATGAAAATTTACTTGCATTTGTCTCACGGATCGTATTCCTTAGAGTAGGGAATACCTACTCTAAAGGTTCGTTCGTGCTGTTGTCTGACTAGACGTATATCTGGGTTGTAGAGTATACATCGCATTGTCCGCGTGTCCCCACACCTTGCTGCTAGTATTTGACAGTTGCCGTGATGTGATCGTATTCGTTCGACAGAACGTGTCTGGGACGATGACCCGTGAATGCCACACTGTTTGAATCGTAGTCCACTGCGTTTATGACGAGAGGGTTGGGGTGATGAGACACCACATCGAAGTACTCAGGCAAGATGTCTCTAAAGTGCCCTCTGTTAGAGGACAATTCAAAGTCCTCATGTAAGTCGATGTTGCGTACGTAAGACGGTCAGCCGGCGGCTATACGCTGGAGGCTATTTTGTACTTTCTGCAAAATTTATCAAACCGGTGTCAGAATTACCGGTCAGATATGTTCCCTAATAATGAGTATTCGTCTATCTGGTACTTCTAGACCATATAATTTGCAAATTACGCCTTCGTATTTTGTCGAATGTCATTTTTAAATATTTGTTTAACGTCGAAGTAGATGGCGCGTGCAGGGTCTTTATTTTTGTGGTTCACTTCACTACATATTCCATGAGGCAGTGTTCTTGTAAAAGATAGCTGTGAGCTTCACGAAGTGCGATTTGCTGGTCTATGATGAGTTCTGTAACCCTCACTACATCCTTACTTAACATAGAACTTAAACTGCTAGGCTTGCATGGCTTGTGAATGCCGATTACTGTAGCTCCCTTGCATATGTCTGGGAAAGTGCATCCCCTGAGGAAGGTATTGACACTGGGAGGTTTATTACAGCGCGTGGCAAGATTTTGAGCACTTTACTTGTGGTACTGTCGGGCTCGAGGGACCGTCTGGGCACACAATCTTTAACATTTCCCCTCATCTATAGTTATCGGACGTATATGATCACTATCTAGTGGTAGAGAGATAGAGTACTCGACCTTCCAATGTGCCTCGGCTACGTGAGAACGGGCGGGGGGTACATTGGGAATATAGTGTATCCGCTATTAATTCGACTTTTTAATCTATTCCAGAAAAACGATTAGATCGGATATATATAATACGTCATTGCATTAGTGGGATAGATACCAACTATTTTATATCTATGTACCAAGTGCCTAAAGCTCAGTCATTATGTGCCCACAGAGCTCACCTGCGACATTCCCATAAACTTTACAAATGTGATGTTATTATGGTGATAACGTGAATAACTAATGATACAGTTATTATGGTACTGTTTTGATTTTCTATAAATTGATTGTTTAATCAACGAGTTCAATATTTCGTAGCCGAAAAGTGAAGACAGTAAAGTGATCCTTTGAAGTACGGAACCCTAAACAAAAGCCGTATTTCTCTCCCCCCCCCTTCTCGATCACTTCCTCACAGAAGATCTATGTTTTATTAGAACTTGTCCCAGATCACGATACGAATACGAATCTCATTCGCTTACCGTTACATCCAAATTTATATATAATTATATAATAATTTACATAACTTTCTATAATGCACACTATCATTGTTTATGTCATGCATATTTTCCTGTAGAACACTGGAAGAAATTCCTCCATGGAATAAGTATTACTGTAATTATTATATGTAGGTAATTTATAATAACGAATTTGTAATTGGTGTACAAGAATTATTAAATAAATAAAAAAACCATCGAGGATTCTTTTAGGATAAATTCTAATAAAAGAAATTGTAAATAACAAAATAAACTCCTTTAGGAAACATTTTAATAAAATACAGAGGAACAAATAAAATTGATTTCCGTGTGATGAACTAATCCGAACCGGTCATTAATGAGTGGGGTGAAGGCACGCCACTACCTGCAGATCTGGTGGGACGGCATAAGGAGCTTCCCGCACTCCACGTCGCTGCACGGTTTCAGGTTCATCGCAGACTCGGAGAGGCATTGGATAGAACGGTATGTATATTACAGTATAAACGGGCACTCGGAGCCTTTTGGCTACTACCGGCGCAGACATTCGCATAATTCTTATGCACAGGTGTTGGCCCCCTTCCCTCCTCCCCTTCAACGGGATGACTGAAACTAGACGACCGGCTGGCTCAGTCAGTAACATGGCGGTTAGGCCGCGTGTTCCGCCGGACGTCGCGGGTTCGAATCCCGCCCAGGTCATGGATGTTTATATATGTATTTCTGTAATAAAAATCTTAGATATATAACCTTTCTTAAATTTATAAAAAAAAAAAAACATTTAATATATTTCCATTGTGTAGTACCCGTAACACAAGTCCTAACGGTACTTACCACAGCACTAGGCTAACGTGGTGTGGTAAGTCACACACACAAATATTATTATTATGATAAACTCATAAACCACACGAACTGCGACAGCAAAGCTGACTTTATGGAGCAGTACCTGAGCCGCAGGTAAATACCTCCCCTGTCGCGCTGGCTCAACGCGACTGCAATGCAGGACTAACACTTACCTGAAACGTGTTTGAAACTAATAGATTAAATGAAATAAAGTTTCGCATTGCAATCTTCTCAATCTCTCAAGGGAGTGACGGGTCAGTCCTCCCGTGACCATGGCAGCAGTGAAGCTGAGACATCGGACTTGTTAAAGAACTCAATAAACCGCGATAATGTGCAGTCGTAGCCTATCGATTTCGAGCGATGCCCATAAACATCCGCATAATAGTTATGCGAATGAGTTATCCTCATTTTCTCCTCCCCTCCAATGGGCGTCCCACCGGCGACTCACAAACTTCACGAAATACGTGAGCAAAGCTTTCTACTTTTTTTTTTTCACTACCAAAGAACTAGTTTTATTGTAGTAATTGATAACTCTTCAGCATATTTTGGTTGGTGTTCGTGGTGGTGTCGTGGTACGGGGCGGTGCTGCTCATCATAGCGCAGTACGACGCGTACCAGAACAACCCCATCTCTTTCGTGGTGGAGACCACGTACAAGGACTGGGACACGGAGTTCCCCGCTGTGGCCGTGTGCGAGGTGGACAACTCCGATCGCATTGAGGAGATCTCTGACGGGTATTTTCATTGACAACACATCATCGCACCAGTACCTTAACAGGGTGGGCAGAGAGTACGGAGCGCCACATGTCACGATCCTTGCATACCTGCACTGTCCCCTCCACCAATATTTTTAAAATTAGAAATCGGAGCCATTTGTTGACCAACCTCCTTCACTCCATACTCCAATAGGTCATCAGGTACTTACAAACCGCACGAAATCCGACGGTATAGCTATCACTTTAAGGCGGTATCATATGAGCAATAGGCACCTTCCCGGTCGAGTCGGCCCAATGCAGGATGTCACTCTAAAATTACAAAGTAATACTACTAAATACCGTTTTTTTATGATGCGGGGAAACGCATTTACGCGCCTTCACCGGCCCTGGGTGGAGTCCAGTGGTTTCTGGGACTCGCGGCACATGATAGTGCCGAATACCCACAAAAACCACCGCGAGTGCCATCTGTGTCGCTCTTGGTGAGGTGCCCCGGAATAACAATCATCAGGGCACCTCGACGTCTACTCAGCCCCCTAAGGGACCAACTCCACCTCCACAGATGTGGTTGCCCCGCACTACAAGACACCGACTGGGACAGTGCAATGAGGTCAGGTTCCCATCCTCGCCCCTTGTCCCGTGCGCAAAAGCGCCTCCCTTAGGTCCCCTCTTCTTTTAAGAGGGGTACCGAGAGCGAATCCTCCTCCTGATCTTTAAGCCCCCTCTTCTTATAAAAGGGGTGCAAAGATCCGCCTCGGTTCAATTAGCTTCGCCTGGGTTTAATCCAGTGTGCCCACCGAGGTTGTCTTGTAGTGCGGGGCAACCCCATCTGCCTATCTAGCCGTCGAGGTGCCTTGAAGATCTGTTGTTCTGGGGAACCTCACCAAGGGCGGTACTGATGGCACTTGACTTTTTCAATCGGAGTGTCATAAATTTATTTGATGTGCTTGCGCCACTAATCACCACTGTTGTCAAGGCACACTCCTACCCATAGATCACAGACACAATAAAATTTATGATGAGGATGTGTGATAAAGCTTATACAGAATATCACAAAACAAAATCAGATATTAAAAAAGAGTATTATAAATTTATGAAACCAACTGTAAACAGGGCATTTGTTCATGAAAAATCAGCATTCTACGAATATAATATTAACAATAAAATGCTATGGAAAAACCTAAAAATGAACATTTTTCATTTTACCTAAAAAAGATGTGGTCTTGCCCCCCCACCATAACAAATACACACTTCATAAATATTCCTAGCATACCTAATAATGAACTATCATATATCAAATACTTTGAATTCATAACATTGTCGAAGAGAAATTTGTTTGTACATAAAATCTATCAAATTATAAAAACACTGAAATCGGAAGCAGAAGGTTGTGATTCAGTAAACCTAAGGATGAATTTATAACACTGCCAGACTCTTTGGAACCCATCACTTCAATTGTAAATATATCTCTAGCAATATCTACATACACAGATGTCTGGAAGCTGGCAGTGGTGCGACCCTTACCTAGAACTACAAATCCTACAGATCTTAAGGATTGGAGACCTATAAGTATTTTGCCATGTCTATCAAAGATCTTAGAGAAAGTAGTTTCTGAGCAGATAACAAAGTACTTAGAATCTATCAATATGCTTTAGCAGGGGTTGTAGTACCATCACAGCATTACTTGATGTGACTGACACTATTTTGAAGGCACAGGACCAGAGCAAGTGCACACTCCTTGTACTGCTAGGTTTTTCGAGGGCATTTGATTCTTTAAATATAAATCTTCTCTTGTCAAAATTGAGATATTATGGTTTTGACAGTAATTCAATTCATTGGTTTGATAACTATCTCAGATTCCACACTCCTTACAGACAAAATGGCCCTATCCAGAGGCGTGCCACAGGGATCTAATTTAGGCCCTATATTATTTTTAGTATATGCAGCAGATTTAATGGACTACATAATGAATTGCAATTACCATTTCTATGGAGATGACACACATGTATACATCTTCTGCCATCCATCTGAAATTAACATTGCAATCAATAAATTGAATGATGACCTTAGCCGTATAGTATTATGGTTTAGAAAGAACAATCTACTTTTAAATCCCAATAAGTCCAAATATATGATCTGTGGCACAAAATCTCAATTGTTAAAGTTAAATCTGATAAATAATGTTCAACTTATGTACCAGACTTTAGAAAGAGTATGGGAAGCATGCAATCTCAGATTAAAAATGGACTGTGCTCTGAGATTTGAAAGCCATATAATAGGTTTAGTAAGGGAGTGTTGTGAGACAGCATATTGGGATAACTTTACGCATCCACCTTACTGAGTCACTGGCACTGTAAAAGTTAAATTACAAAGATATTGTATAGGGACCACATTCAACTGCCAGGACACATAATCTAGTACAAAGGATCCAGAATGTCTGTGCTCGCTTCTATTTTGACATACCATTTAGAGAATATATTACCCCCAATTTAAATGAACGCTCTATACTAAAAATGAAACACCGGTGTAAGTACCATTTAGCATGTTTTCTTTTTGGTGTCTTGGGGCGAGGGGAACGGATATGTTTATGTCGTAGGCTTAGTTGGATGTCAAGCACCCGGACCTATGAAACGCGATAGTGTTCCGAGCAACTAGCTGTATAGAAACATATATCGGCCTCTTTCAGGGGTAGTTTCCGGTATGCTGCTTCCAAGTGCTAGAACAACATACCCCCACCAATTAAAAATTTAAAAAACTTTAAGGCATTCAGAAGAAAGTTATAAGACTAAATGTTACAAAGTCAAGCCATGAAAACTAACTGATTCAAGTATTCTATAATAAACAAACTATGTATATTTGGTATATATTATATATTATACTAGACTCTAGATTTATGTTTGTATTCTATTCTGATCGGTGCTCTGTACGCTTACTGGACACTAATTATTTTCGTTTATTTTTGTTGTTTATTTACTCATAGACTTGCCTGACGACTGTGTTAAAAATTGTAGTTCTTCTTCTTTTTTATCAATATAACCAACGTCAAACATTAAATTTCGCCAGGCTGTCAACAAAATATTAATAAAAAAAAAAAGTATTAAATTTATTGAAATATGTGTGATCACCCGATGGTTCAAGCGGCGTTGACTGGCTGTGCTAGCCAACAATGTCGAGCCTGAGACCATTTCTGCAAGGTCCACTTAACTTTAGAAATATTCATATCTGTTTTTTATGTACTGTGTATTTATTTAGATATTTGCAGAATAAATGATTATTTATTCATTTCTTTAATATATATATTAAACAAACATTACGTTAATTGTGGTAAAGGATGTATGAATGCTTTCCCCACCATGATTCAAGCCTTGTCGTGGAGGTGGGGCTTAGTAACCTAGAGCGAAACCAGGCGAAGCCAATTGAACCGAGGGGGGATCTTTGTACCTTATACTCTTATAAGAAGAGGGGGCTTAAAGATAAGAAGAAGAAATCGCTCTTGGTACCCCTCTTATAAGATCAGGGACCAAAAAGCAGTACGTAAAAGGAGGTGGCGCCTTAGCGCTCGGGGCAAGGGGCGAGGATGGGAATCTCACCTCTTCGCACTGCCCAAAGTCGGTGGGGTTGTCTTGTAGTGGGGGGCAACCCCATCTGTGGAGGTGGATTTGGTCTCTTAGGGGGCCGATTAGCCGTAGCCGTCGAGGTGCCCTGAAGATCTGTTGTTCCGGGGTATCTAACCAAGGGCGGCACTGATGGCACTCGCGGTGGTTTTTGTGGGTATTCGGCACTTTCATGTGCCGCGAGTCCCACACGTCACTGGAGCCGGTGAAGGCGCGTAAAGCCGTTTTCCCCGCATCAACAAAGAAAAAGGCATGAATGCTCTACATACTGATGCGAAGTAGATAAAGGAATAAATGTATGAAATATCTCTACTTTATTAACAGAGTGAGAGCGAAAGAGAGAGAGAGAGAGTTTGTGTAATGTAACAGAGATGCCTTAGTAACAATTTGTGGTCTTTACCTAACTTTATAACATGCCTTATATAGACACAATTAGAGGCATATTAACATGTACGTGCTCACCATTTACTAAGATACAAGGTACACGATTTCATACTGTACTGTCAGTCCTTGATTATACATAATATATATTTTTGGAAGGACCACCCTAAGCGAATGGTTTTAAGTTGCATCTACAAATTACTATCTATTTGAAAGAAGTGCATAATTTAAACATATTTTTTGCAAAGTCAAACTTACACGCCAGATTTCAATTGGTTTTTTGAGTAGCATAAGGGGGCAAACGAGTAATCGGAGCATTTTGACGACTACCGACGCTCATGGACCTACGAATGATTGTTACGTAGATGCATTGACTCATCCTCCCTCTCAATGGGCCACCGGCTACTCGCAAACCGCACGAGACGCGACAGCGAAGCTGTTATTTCACGCCGGTATCAAATGAGCGATAGACTTCCCCGATCGTGCCGGCCCAATTCCGTTGCATAGGAGGATGTAGTGTCACGCACCATGCATACCTGCTCCCATGCAGCATGGCACCACCTCTACCTAAAAAAGGTATTTACAAAGTCCATAAGTTATACTGTTCACACCTTTTATACGCACTGTTGTCTGAATGTACTTTGCAAAATGTTTTTTTTTGTGGAAATGTTTTTTTTTTCTTGTACATATATGGGGATAAACAAGAAGTCGGAGCCGTTCGATGATTCCCTACGCCTATAATCATCCACACAGATGTGATGCAGACGTGTCGTCATTTTTCACACCTACCATGGGCCATCAGAAACTCGCAGACCACACTAAACTAGAGACAGACAGATCGCGTTCGTATTATGTTAACCTGTCTGGTCATGCCGGACTCAACTGCATCATCACTACTCCTTATTAATATGATATATCTTTTAGGCTATGGGGCGTAGATCACGATTTCAACATCGAGGAGGTCCTGAAAGAGTTGGCTTACTTCAAGGGACAGTCATATTATGTCCCACAACTGTGCGGCGGCACGAATTCATTGCCGGAGTGTAAGAAAATACAGTCGAACCTCACGTATTTTGCAAACCTGGTACGTATTAGCAGCGACAACGACAACGACAGCCAAATCATTTTATTCGGTATTTTACCATTTCATATAACTAACTACAAAGTTTCGGCGTTCAATAAAAGCCTCAGTAATCAGGATGTTGATGATAATGATCAGAGGTTATTTTCCCCCCACGTGTTATTCTATCCCCGGCGGGCAAAATAGAACCTTTACTTTCTTCTTTCCTCTATCCCCGGCGGGCAAAATAGAACCTTTACTTTCTTCTTTCTTCTATCCCCGGCGGGCAAAATAGAACCTTTACTTTCTTCTTTCTTCTATCCCCGGCGGGCAAAATAGAATCTTTACTTTCTTCTTTCTTCTATCCCCGGCGGGCAAAATAGAACCTTTACTTTCTTCTTTCTTCTATCCCCGGCGGGCAAAATAGAACCTTTACTTTCTTCTTTCTTTTATCCCCGGCGGGCAAAATCGAAC
>JAFELO010010376.1:1447137-1479882 GCA_017140195.1 Eumaeus atala | reverse complement strand
CCTTCACTTTCTTCTTTCTTCTATCCCCGGCGGGCAAAATAGAACCTTTACTTTCTTCTTTCTTCTATCCCCGGCGGGCAAAATAGAACCTTTACTTTCTTCATTCTTCTATCCCCGTCGGGCAAAATAGAACCTTTACTTTCTTCTTTCGTCTATCCCCGGCGGGCAAAATAGAACTTTTACTGCGTACAGTACTCTATGTATAGAGTGCAGCCTAATTTACTTGTAGTTGGCAGTGGGGATGATAGTGATTCCTACCTATTCAGTATCTCCATATATTTTCTAGTATAAAATGTTTTCAGCTCCGGAGCCCATGTAAGGACGTGGTACATAACTGCTCGTGGGCGGGTCGCCCGTTCGACTGCTGCACGTACTTCAGACCCATCGAGACGGAGCTCGGCGTGTGTTTTGTCATCAATTCTATACAAGGAAGGTGAAAAAGTATACCAATTCGTTACGGCAGTACATCGATAGAGTGTTCGAAAAAAAACTATCCTTTATTCGTTTTCGGATCATTGCAATTAAAATCCGAGAAATTAAAAATATATGGACAGTCTCCAGATGTATAGTATCTGCTATCGGAGACAGAATTAGTAATTAGCACAGAATACTTTGGGAAATATAATTAAGAATCTACATACTCGCAAATATAAACTCGTGGTAATGGAATTAATTCTAATTGGTCATTATATTTTCTAGTGAAAAACATAGCCCCAAGTTAAAAATGATCAGCAATAAGAAAACTGGACTCGGATCTATAAAGTTCGATGTGATGGTCCCTGGGAAGATCTTCATACTGAACGAGGAAGAAGTGCCGACCTTCACTACAATAGGATCAGACGTGATCAACGTCACACCTGAACTTGAATACAGGTAGATAGAGAGATGAGTAATTAGCGCTCATCTTGAACTTTAAATGCCTATGTTAAAAGAGCTAAGAACCAAAGAGGTAAGCGGCATTTACCAACACAACAGGGCTTAGGGGCTGTGTTTCACCAATGTCAGACCAAGTAGTGGCAAAAACATGTACCATTTGGGTTATATTATTCCTAGTGGGTTCAGAGTTTTTATGTCTGGTTATCAGGTTCGCCAAACAAGAACACTTGTTACCATGATCGCTTTTCTCGATTTTCCCTTTTCATTAATAGTAAGTGGAATGGGGAACTATTCTTTGAGAAAATTTTGTTGTGTTAAAAAAACCTGCATGAATTCCATAATTTAATAAACACATCATATAATTAAATTATTGAAATAAAAATATCGAAAGTAAATAAAAATAATTATTATTTACTTTCAATATCTATATTATATACGAGAGTAACCGAAACGACAAAAAAAAAACAATCTATTTAAAACAAAAATTATTTTTCAACGTAGTTTCCTTTTTCTTATTTAGAACCTAAGAAAATTGGCGGGGTTGTCCTGTGTTGCGAGACAACCTTAATATGGAGGTGCTTCCTTAGAGTACTGACTAGCCTTCAAGGTACCCTGATGATTTATAGTTCCGGGGCACCTATCCAAAGACGGCACTGATGTCACTTGTGATGGTCTTGTGTGTATTCAGCACCATAATAAAGGTCCCACAGACAATTGGTAACAGAGCTGGCTCTGTCACTGCTGACGGTGCGTAATTTCGTTTCCCCCCGTCAACAAAAAGGTATTAAGGTATTATCACGATTGCAGACGCTACATATCAATAAAGAACATAGAGAACGACGTCGGCGCGCGGCTCATAGCGCCCAAGAAGCGGCGATGCCGGTACACGGACGAGGCCGTGCTGCAGGTCTACCCGCACTACTCGTACACGGGCTGCACGGTGCAGTGCCGCAAGGATGCGCAGCTGCGCCTGTGCGGGTGCGCCAGCTTCTTCACGCCGAACGCTCCGGAGCACGAGAAGTGTAACATGAGCGATATTATATGCCTGACAGAGAATTATCCGTTATTTTCGGTAATTTCTTTTTGTAGTGAAAGATCTATAGTAGGTTCTTTGTGACTCTAACATTCGATTGGAGTTTACTTCACAAGGACGAGCATGATTCGAAATTCAAGATGTAAACAAGACGTAAGCGCGATAAAGAGTTACGCCGATGTTACACTCGATTGCTCTACCTCTGTCTTACGCGATTTTAGTCGTTACATATCTTTGTTTCAACAAAATAATATTCGTTTAATTTATGTAATATATTATCCAGGCTTTAAAAGCAAGCTGGTCACCTCGCGCGGGACTGTACTGCGACTGTCTGCCGTCATGCACCGAAGCCGAGATATCCACCGTGAAGGACTTCCAGGATCCCTTGTTCATGAACTTCTCAAGGGTCCACATCGAGTTGTCCACGTTGCCCAGCGAGAGGTACAGGCGGAATGTTGTACGCGGAGTGCTGGATTTAGTTGGTGAGAGTTTAACAAGTTACGCCTCTTTATAGTATATAGGGGGCAAAAAAAGCAACCGGAGTCTCCTGACGATGACCGGCGCTCATAGACATCAGCATTATTGTCATCCAGGCGCGTTGCCCTCCTTTCCTCCTCCCTTCCAATAGGCTTCTGGCTACACTGGCTAATATACACAAAACTAAGAGTGTTGTTTACGATTCCAACTTTTGTAATTCCGACCGAAAGTTTTTGCATTTCTGTTCTTTTTATACACGACGAACGAGAAAGTTGTTCTGTAACACCTATTAACATCCGCATGTCAATGCAGACTCGCTGGTCTCATTCACTCCATCCCTCCAATGGTATACTGGCTAAAATAAATCTCACGAAACGCGACACGCTCACACTTTACGATAGCATCATGTGAACTGGAGGTACCATCTCGGTCGTGCCAGCCCCTTTTCAATTTACTACTATGCCAGTGCTTTCCTGTCCGCATGCTCTAACATATTCTTGTATTATATTATAACATGCGGACACTAACTAAGAAGGAAGTGGGTACTGTACATAAGTATAATTTCAATTTAATTTCAGTATCAACAGGAGGCACTGGCGGGCTTTTTCTAGGGGCCAGCCTGTTGAGTTTCGTAGAATTTATTTATATTCTGTTACTGCGTCCGTTCTTTAACATCTACAGCCAGAGACACGACGACCCGTGGCACAGAAGGTATGGCAATCGCAGGCTTGGCGATAATCAAGTTTTTGTCACAAGACAATATAACAAATTCAAATAATAAAATTAAATTCTTGCACAAACCATTTTTTTTTCATTATATATACCTATCTTTCTAATTCTATATATATAATAAAATTGTCCCTAAAACTTTCTGTCTGTAGGTGATTGATACTTTCTCGAAAGTTTCACAACGGATTTTCATCTATGGATAATGCAACAGACAATTATGACTATATACAATGTGCAAGAAACCCTGTTGTTCCTGCTAAAGGCATGGTCAGGATTCGATTCAAAGATATTCAATTGTAATAATTCATCTCAGTACTTTAATTCATCTCAGTATTTCTGTTCAATAAAATAAAAAAAACTTTTAGTTCACTACAATATTATAAATAACAAAGGTTCTACCCCAGCTATTCTGCGCGTTGTTATTTGTTTGATGCTTTACACCGCCGCGCGTGCTGGCTCTATAGCAACTCATGAACTGGTCACGTGGTGCGATCAGATCAGCTGATTGTATTTTATGTGAAATGCTAACAAATTATTGATTGCAAGAAAATTTTTAACTTTCCTACAAATTTACTTAATCGCAACGTCTACTTTGCGAAAATGCGAACAGCATCTTCCCGTCTCCCTAATTTTGCACACTTCACAACGAATAATATTCCGAGCGTACGCGATCTAGCATTGGGTTTTATAGCATGGGCGCCTACCATATTATGTGTTCATTGTGGGCACTGACCGTTCTTACGAAAGAGCTCTCTTCGGTGAACAGTACGCGGCTCAAGAAGTCTTATCTAACGTTGGAATGCCATCACCGTCGGCAACGCCACATTCTTTGGAACAGCATGCAGGTCCTCGTAAATCCTGCGTGCACTGCCTTCTGAAAGCCAGATTCCGAGACACATCAACATATTGAAATATTGAAATATGACATCACTAACACAGGTTACTCGCGAACCATGGTTCAAGCCTTGTCGTGGCGGTGGGCCTCACTAGCCTGGGGTGATCCGAGACACCTTGGGCGAAGACAATTGAACCGAGGAGGAGGCGGCTCTTAGTACCCCTCCTATAAGAAGCGGGGACAAAAGAGCAAAAAGTGGCGGCGCTTTTGCGCACGGGGCAAAGGGTGAGAGTGGGAACCTCACCCCATTGCACTGTCCCAAAGTCGGTGGAGTTGTCATGTGGTTCGGGACAACCCCATCTGTGGAGATGGCGTCGGTCCCTTCGGGGGATGACTTGCCGTCAAAGTGCCCTGATGATATGCTGTTCCAGGACACCTCACCAAAGGCGGCACTGGTGGCATTCGCGGTGGTTTTTGTGGGTATTCGGCACTATATAATGTGCCGCGAGCCTCACACACCACTGAACCCCACCCAGGGACAGTGAAGGCGCGTAAATGCGTATCCCTGCGTCAACAAAAAAAAATCACTCGCGAAAAAAAAATCAAATTGAACGGACGTCCTTCCGATACGAATTCACACCTAATTCAAATTTTAAAACTAATGCATAGAAATGCACCGCGCTCGAGGTCAATGCTATAGGTGCCACTGCCACTGCAGCGATTGATAACCTCACTTCATGATTGTAGTGCGGTATAGTAAATGTAACGCGATAAATACAATTATTATTCCATCTTTATGCGTGTTCACCCAGGGATGACAGGCAATTGTTCAGCGCAGTGTCGCGCAGTTGTGGTTCTAGAGTTGTTTACTTAAAAGAGACGCGTGCCGTAGCGTCACACCGCTGCGCCAATTTCGCCTAGTACTCCCGCACCTAAATACACAACATTTTGTAAACGGACACCGCGTACCTATTTTTTAGATATGTAAATGATGAATGAAAGAACTACACGAAGTCATTAAAATATTTTGCTTCATCAATTTAAATCATTGTTTGATTTTTAATTGTTTTTTACATGTACATATATGTATATGTGCCTATAAGGAACAACAGGGGTTTTCGTTACACATTGTATATAACTTCTCAAAATGTAGAAGTTAGGTAAGCTGTATCGTCATATATTTTTTAAAATGAATAGATGCTATTATTGCTTTCGTATATTTACGCGACAACTTCAAACTTCAAACATATTTTTACAATTATTGTATAACAGGACAGCTCAAGGATTTTGAGATATTCGTTCATGACGGTGATTCTGTCTCATTCCACAAGAAAATCTAAAGAAACGCTATAAAATCCGTTATAGAGACAACAACAGATGCTATTATTTTAGATAAATCCCTTCTCAAAAAAAAAAGAAAAAAAAATATGCTCAGCTAGTAATTTATAGTTGAACCAATTGCGTAATTATCAAATGGCTTGACGTATAACGCGTCCATCAATAGTGAATAATCCGGCTACCTCTACTCTCCTGATCTCTGCCTAGATTATTTTCAACATAATATATAGCGTTCAACGATTTCCTCATAAATTGGCATAAGTTTATTTTTGTAACTATCATCGGTTTCGATCATTTGGTTGACAAACGCTAATTTGTTTTTTGTTAAGATTTCCTTATACTTTTCAGTATCACAAAATGTGTCCGCAATTAATTTGTCGTTTACCCATATTGTGGGCATAAGACAGGCGCATACGAGGAGTCCCCACTGCCTATATTTTTCAGCTGTCTCCAAAAATTGTTGATAGGTCATAACATTCTCCAATGACAATCCTTGCGATTCGAACACAGACTCGAGCTCTTGATAATAGTAACTGAGAAACAGATCCATATTTGCTTCACGATATTCGGTATCTAAATTGAGGTAAAGAAGCAACATAACATCTCCAGCGGGAGGTTGACATCCTGTTGCTTGGAAATCAACGAACATGCAATCATCTGGCATCAGGCGATCACACTCACGGTAGTGGAACATAATATTGTTGTTCCACAAGTCACCGTGGGTGATAGCGTTTCGACATTCCGTCGATGTTTTACCCAATCTTGAATTACTTTCCCAAACCTCGCGCCATTTTGATTCTATTTTATCAATTATTTCGATGCTATTTTTATACTTTGAATGTGCTTTAATTGCGCCTAATGTAGCATCCATACATTGTACATACCATGGGTGTGACAATGTATAACCGCCTCTCTGGAAATACTTCCCGAATTGTTCACACAAGGACCATGTTTCTGTTTCTTTTTGTTTTTTCTCCTCGTATGTGAGAGTTGACCCGTGCAATCTGGCCAGGGCTTTTAAAGCTTGGAAAGTGTGTTGTTTGTCAAATACATGAAACTTATTTCGTACTCTGTAGTGACGAGCGTCCAAATCATCAAAAACTGCTGCGTTTTTTAAAGCAGTTATTAATCTTGGGCTCCATGGTCGAATAGCTGCAAACAAGACAAAAGAAACTTATTCGTAAATGGCCGATTGCTTTATGAATTGTTTTGGTTGGTGCGTGGGGAGTGCTAAGGGTATTATTGAGGCATATATCCAGCTGTTGATGATGATCTTCTTAGTATTTGAGTGAATGGCCAATATGGCCTTTATCGTTGTATAAAGATAGATAGATTGGTGTTTTCTTTAATAAACGCTGTAATAGCCAATTGTTTTCCAATGCGCAACGCATTAACTTACTAACGTTCATACGGCGGCCGGCACATCATCACTCCAACTGCCTATGGGGTAGGAACACCGGCAGCACACATCGTGCGTGCGGAGTAACGAACTCACACTCGCTGCGTGGTCCCAAGCACTCGCCGCACAGTCTTATGTACACACCGCGTGGTCTAACGAACTCACACTCGCAGCGTGATCCCAAGTACTCGCCGCGCGGTCTGATGCACGCGCCGCACGGTCTTATGTACACACCGCGTGGTCTAACGAACTCACACTCGCTGCGAGGTCCCAAGTATTCGCCGCGCGGTCACTCGGCACGCGGCGTCAAGTACACGCCGCGTGGCGGGTTAGTTACACATAATACACCTTACCTGAATTTTGTATTTCGCCTACAACAATTCCATAATAATTCATCTCTTGCTCAAACAGATTCATGCTCAGCATCATCTCCGCTTTCGCTACGTTCGTAGTGGATATTGCTTTGATGAAGTAGTTCAGAATTCTCACTTTACTCTGGATTTGTATTTCCACTTTCAGCTTGTAATAATCTGCCATAAACCCCAACATTTTGTCATTCAAACTCAAAACATGGTAATTAAGTATTTTATCAAAACTATCACCAGTTCGTTTGACTATTAATTTCACATCGTCCTCGGATAACCAACTCGTGGAATCTTCCATCTTTAATAATAACTGGGAGATCTTTAGACAAGGTATTGTCTAGTGTACTCTACTACTGTTACTATATTAAAAGATACCACCTCTACCTATCTACTGCTTGTGATTCGGAAGCATGTTATTTATCAATGCTCAGTTGGTACTTGTCTAAATACACAGGCTTATGTCATTGTGTGTATAATATGATATTAATATCATTATGCAAATAGGTACATCCACATTTTAGTGTGTTTAATGTAATTAGAATGTTTGTACGTGATATAATAGCTGAAATGTTGAGTAGTTCTTTACATATTGGCCCTATTTTTGTGCCATTTTTCCGGAATGTGTATAATGCTTATTGGCTCCCACAATATTTTAGATCTTGATTGCCTGATTTTGTGGATACATACATTTGGAAGAGGTATGCGAGCATTGTTTTAATTTGCGATTCGGGCAAAAAGGAGAGTAAAAGTGCTTCTTGCAAGACTGGTCATGGTTTTTTTCTTGTTTTTGTAACCTACGTTTTCGCGTGGCCTTTGTTGTATTTCTTTATATAAAAATACGTTAATTTTAAACATACTTCAAGCTTTTTCATATTGTCCAAACCACGATTAACTTCGCTTTGTACAATAAAAAAAACCGTGAAGTCATGCCTTTGCAAAACTTAGAACCTTTTTTCATAACTATAGCAACCAAGTGGCTGATGTTGGTGTTCTTAAAATGTAAACTTTACCTATTTAACGCAAGGTTTTTTTTTATTCGATATTTTTCATTCAACATCTTTGAAAAATATAATTTATCGCTTACGGTTTTTAGTTTAGAGCTAACTTGTTGTACTTTTCATATTGCGCGTAATATCAATTTTTTTTAAATTTGTTTTTATTTATAGTTAAAATGAAGAAAAATAATTATTCTGCCTCTAACCATGAATATCCTAATTTTGGCCTAATTTCAAAGTTTCTGTAGTTTTTTTTTAAATAGCATAAGGGGGCAAACGAGAAATCAGAGCCTTGTGATGACTACCGATGCCCATGGGTATTCGCATGACTGTGACACATATGCGTTGCACTCCTATCACCCCCCCCCCAAATGGACCACCGGCTACTCACAAAACGCGATAGTGACGCTATCACTTGTCGGTATCAAGTGTGTATTTTTTATATATACTATAAAAATAAGTGTCATTTTTAGTGTTTAGTGAACCCAAAGGGTTAACACAGGACAGTTAGTGTATAGCATAGAACAGTTAGTCTGTACGGGTCTCCGGGACAACTGCGAAGGCTATGATATAAGTAAGAAAAAGAAACGCCGTCTGTGTATGAGAGATATCTACGTTACACAGTACCACTGTTGATAAACAGTTGGTCCTGCTGCTCTTAACGACCAACTTGATTTGTGCTAGGATCGTCATTCTTATTCATTTAATTCACTTCAAGTCTGACTCAAGAGGACAGAATGTGTCCTTATACTTAAAAAACTGTATCCGTACTTAAAATACTTTATTTGTTAACACTATTATATATTAAAACTAAATTCCAAACAACAAAGACGTCGTGTCAGAGTTCAACAAGGGTTCCTTTAGTATTCTGTTGAGTCGTTTTTCTTTTACACGTCCATAGCTTGGGGCCCATAACTGCGTCTTCGGTGCGTGCGGTTCGGTCCTCCTCGGCTCTTGTGATTCCTCCTCGTCGCTGCTGGGAGGGTCTATCACCACCTCTTCGATTTCCTCCTCGATTACCTCCGGTTCATCAGAGCCGGATATCTGTTCCAGGAACAGGGGACAGAGCACGCTGACTGGTGGCATCATGTGTGGCGCTCCGGATAAGAACTGGAAATTGTAATATGGATAAAGCCACTTGATTTACCGCACGAAGTCCAAAGAACTACTGGAACAATTCTACACATTGGTGCGTGTAACGTTTTACTCACAAACAAATACGCTTCTAAAAGTCTGCACTACATTATTAGAGGGTGGATTTAAAAGTATGTGGCCTAACAAATAAAATAAACACAACCTAAACCTAAATTTATATTTTTATTTTTCTACATAATCACCATCAAGTTCGATGCACATTTGCCATCTCCCATTTAAAGCATTTAGACCGAAAAAATTCATTCTTCCTCACAGTCAAACTAAGCGTCTACTGTTGTTTTGACCTCGTCGTTTGTTGAAAATCTTTGACCTCCCAAGTGCTTTTTTAGGTTAGGGAAAAGAAAGAAGTCTCATGGTGCCAGATCATGTGAATAAGACGGATGCGATAACAGGTCACAATTGGGGGTTTCAGCCATTGATTGCACATACGCGTGAACACGGCTGTTATCTTGATGAAACAGGACATTTCTTCTGAGCGTTCCTGGTCGCTTTTCATTTACTTCCTCTCGGTATGACACAGCGGTAATCAGAGTTTATAGTTTGACCCCTTTCAAGATAATCAATCATAATCACACTTAGTCCCAGAATACTTGCCGACAAAGCCATAGCCTTAGCCTTTTTAGGGGATGGTGAAAAAAAAATATATAACTGATTTAGTATGTGTTTATTTTCTTGGTTAGGCCGAATACTCTTCAGTCAACCCTCGTACCTAATAAGCGTTGTCAATAATAAATAATAAATTATGTGCTGCGCAGTTAGAAGTCCATTCTGTTGAGATGGCCTCCGTAGCCTAAATTAAGCTGGGAGGACAATAAGTGTGCGTGTGTTTGTGTGCTCACCTGTTGCACAGCAGACTGCGCCGCGTGCGGCGGCGTGTGCGTGTACACGGGTGCGGGCGCACGCACGGCCGACAGTGACTGCTCCGCCACGAGCGCACTGAAGCGTGACGCGGGCACCGCGGGTCGCACCGTCTCCAGCCGCCCTTGTGCACTACGCTCCTTCTCCAAGCAGTATACCTCCTGAAGAAATACGTAAGAACATGTGATAGAGGGGATGCCGGGGCTTCAAGCTCTCCTAAAAGGATCTGAATATTGCTAATTGAGTATTTGTCGCAACAGCTCTTCCGATAAAAGTCAAAAATAGGATCAAGCCTAAATACAATTTTGTAAGAGGTAGTGCCAGGCCGCGTCCCGTTGTCTGACCACGAACGGGGAGGTACCTCTCGCTAACCTCTGATACCGTGCACCGTAAAGCCGACAACCTAACAACGCGACACCCTACATCTTCGGTGTCACGTTGTTACGTTTCGGTTCGTTGTCGTGCGGTGTGTGAGTGAATAGAATGGTGGCCCATTCGCGGGGAGGAAGGAAGACAACGCATCGGCATAGTAATTATGCGGATATTACCGATTTCTCGTTTGCCCCCTACACTGTAAAAACTTTAATTCCAATGGTTTGTCATTGCGTACCGATGAAACGTACACACGCTCAGTGTAATATTGAAAAATAAGTACAAAGTATATTTTATTACAATAAAAATACTTATACGGATTTTATCGCGGTTTATTTTATTATTTAGATTAACACAAACAGTACTTATTATCTTGCTGTCTCGAGGTGCTATGTTTAGTTTCTGATTTGATTGTATTCATCACAAGGGCAGTGAGCTGTAAAGATTTGAAACGTCGGGCTCGTTACATAGATAAATAAATCGCGATAAAATCCGCAAAAACCGTTTAGTTGTAATGAGAAACATTCGCGTAATCTCAATACATGTTATATTTCGTCGTTGCGCGTGCAAAAATAGCTATGTGTTTCTTGGTGATTTCCGCTTTTTCATCCAGTTCTTATAGTTTTTTCAATACTGTAAAAACAGCTATATATTTAATGTAATATCTAAAGAGATAATAATTGTAAGTATGTGGCATTCATACATCAAAAGTTCCAAATGAAGGCGCTAAGTGTAAAGTGTGTAAAAACACATAGCTACTTTTACACGCGCAACGAAGATTTGCTACATAGCTATTGTATGTTTTTGGGTATGTTGTTTATATACTTACGGAATCGTTTCTCATGAGATACAGTTTGATGTCGCCACTGGAAGAGCCGAACACACACTGCTTGATGACCCCCGCCTCGGGGTCCAGTATGCACTTCTGTGTTAGGAGCGGTTTCGATGAGTGTGGGCTGAACACGTACACTGTAAGGAAACCCGTACTGTAGAGGTGTTGGTAGCAGGGGAGTACGGGGGCGGAGTCCTCGGTCACACAAAAAATGCAAAGTTAGGTACTGTAGCTAAACATTCGTATGCTTCTTCACCCATCTGCGGGAAAGCAGATCGTGTTGTTCTCATTTTTATACTTACCTTCGAGACTCTTGAACGCCATACGTATCCAAAGATCTGATGACTATGTTATCCCAGTTCTTGAGACTTTCCTACCATGACTTTTCCATCCATAATGCGAGACCGTCATGTCCCAGAAGGAAGCCGACGAGCGGGTGAGAGAGGAGGCTGCCGACGCGGCTTCCCCCCGCCTACTACGAATGGGGGTGCGAAGGAGGCGCTATCTGCAGCGCCTTCAGTAGTGCCCCTGTGTTCCGTGTCGTGCCGGGATGGGAACCCGGTCCACTTATCATAGCGTACCGGACAGTCCCCTCAGAGTTGAAGTCTGGCCTTTTCGCGGAGGCCAGCCTGTCGCTGGAGGGGTCCTGTTGCCTGCAGATCCGGGACCCTCCACTAATAGCGGCTGAATGCTCCCGTAGGAGTTTAGTTGGTATTGCTACCCAATTGCCGAGTCCAACATAGGCCTGGGGGCCTACCCGGGTCCTCTGGTATCATGCGTAAATGTATTCCCCTTCGTCACAAAAAAAAATTCTTGAGACTCCGGATAGCCTCTTAGGCAAATGGAATTGATCTGTCTTTGTATTTGCGGATGCTTATTGGTATTACAAACACCATCTGTGTATACCAAGGATACAATATCATAAAAACGTACCATCATTATTGACAGTGGTGACGACCATCTTGTTGGAGAATGGGTCGGCCACCAGGCTGGTGGACCGCAGCTGCACCAGCCACTTGAGCGTCAGTGACAGCAGGCTCCACACGCCCACGCAGTTCCCGCTCGTGCATACCAACTGTGATCATGATATACTCAGTTAAATGTCTGCAACTGATCAAAACACTCCTTTCCTTTCCATTGCTACACATTTTATGTTAGTAATGTCGTAAAAAGGGACGGAAATATGTAACGGGATATCGAAGAAGCGCACGCCATTTTTGACCATGGAATTACTAACTTATCGATTAATTTAAGGTTCTGAATGCTATAAACAAACTGGCTTCACAGGTAGGCATTTCATATCAATTTTGTTGTGTAATTACAAGTTAGATACAAGTCATATTCGTTATGATAGTAATTATTATTAATAATATAAAAATATTACAAAGAGTGATTGTAGTTTAAAAGATAGTCCTGTCTCTCTTTGAAATGAATCACTTTATTTTCATTTCAAAATATAACAAAAACTCATTGCAGTATGATTAATCTCTCTCTTTGAAATGACTCATTTTAATTTCATTTCAAAATATTTTAAAAAATCATTGTAGTTTGAACAATTATCCTCTCTCTCTCTCATTAGACTAATTTTACAACTTCACTAGAAGTAAATTAAAAAAACACTTCAAAATACTTACATAATGTGCTGCATCGTTGTTTCCGAACTGCACGTCTTTGCCCTTGGGCCGTAGCGCCGGATGTGATAGGGTTGTCCTCAAGTTGCACAGGTGGCTGTCCCACAGTGTCAGTTTGCACCCAAACCAGGCCGCAATCAGGGACCCATCCTGGGATATTGCGACCCCGCCCATGGCATACTCGTCTTCGACACTTGTATACCGGTTTATAACTTTCTCATCCAGTATAGACTCCTTGTGGATGTTGAACACTTTCTGCACAACATCGCCATCCTTGTCCGCCTTCCTCCAGTACGGTAAGTCGTCCGTGCGCAAACAACTCTTGTCCGATTTCATCAGGTTAAGATCAGGGGATGAGAGGAAATGAGCTATACCGGAGGAGTAGTAGCACGCTGTGATACAATTCCAATAGAACCGTTTTCTCCCCTGCGATGTTTCGTCTCGCTTCCACACTCTGAATTTCTGATCGGTGCCTGATGTCACGCAAAATTCACCCTTATTGTTGAGAGCTATAGACACAACATTGCATCCGCCGTGGGACAGGTTAACGCATGTGTTCAGATGGAACGGCGAGGTGGATCTGGTCGCCGAGGCCCAGAACTTGAGCTTCTCCTCCGGGTAGTTGACGCCATCGTTCCTGTACTCTGACGTCACCAGCCAGGAGCCGTCGGCGCTTACGGCGGCACACGTCACTTCCATCTCCAGCGGTAACAGGTTATGTTTCTCCGATGGTATTGGGTTCATCTGGGTTATGTCAACCTGGAAAAATAAATGTATATAAATATTTTCTACTATAAGAGCTGTCTCGTATTGCCTCGATCACACGATACCGCCGCAAAGTGACGGAACTATCAAGAGGTTTTTTTTTTACTTTAGCCTAGTGCTCTATAGATGCAAGATATCCAAACAGTTGCCTAAGTAGTTGAATAACAAATGAGACTCCTAGTACATATGCACTAACAGTCTCCCTAGGGAAAGTCGAGGGCAACACTTCTGCATAAGAATTGTGATGGTGTCTATGAGCGATGATAGTCATCGAATGGCTTCGACTGACCGTTTGACTTCTTCTATTGGAAAAAGTATCACTAATAGCAGTGACGGCTGTTGGTCAGCCACTTATAACAAAAGTTACTAACATCATCGTCGGAATATTTCGTAGTTCGCGGCTGAACATAGCATTCTTCGGAATAAATACAAAGACGGGAACAGAAAGAACCTCTCTTTTACAAAACACTGGTGGAAAGTGAACGGATATACAAAAATACATTGGAGTTACAATAAAACACTGAAAACTGTAGTCAGCTTCGACAATGGAGTTTCCTCAAGATTTTTTTTCCCAATATTCTTTTGCCACAAATTGTTACAAATAAAGAATTTTTTTTTATTGCAAATAACATTTATTACTTTTAAAGAGTGTTAGTTTAATACATAAATATAAAACAATTAATAATATAAAAAGTGTATTCGAAGTGGTTTCCATTGGCTGGAATACAGCCCTTTAAACATTGAGGTCAGTTATCAATAAAAGTGTTCTTTCCATCGGGAAGTTCTTCACTGCAAATCGTATGGATTACTTTAGGGACTCCAAATTATCCTGGCGTTTAGAGCAAGCTGTGCTCTCCGAAACTGACTAAAAATCATAATCCAGTGGATCTGATCAAGTCCTGAACATTCGTTTTAACGAAGGTTGGGTGGATCGAGCTTTATGATCTGGTCCCGAGTCTTGCCGATCCCGATACTTGGTTATTGAACTTGGTGTTATTAAGGGGCTTAACTATCTAGTCGAGAATATATCTCGATACACCAGTGCCGATGTTTCGATACCTTTTTCACAGAAATATGTCACTCCTTCATAGCAAACACGCCATCAAACTATCACTGAAGTCAGATAATGTCCACGTTGCACTCTGTCGACTTACCGAGAAGCTTCCTTAGAAACTTTGAGCGTAAATATGGTCATTTTGTTAAGATGTTGCTCAATTGTAAAAAAAAATTTACCACTCCAGTATTTGTATCGATTTTACCACCCTATTCATCTTTAGTTTATCAGTCAATAAATGACCAATGCGTCTCTTATAGGCTACATGTCTCAACTCTTAAAATACGCGACATGGTTGTAGGTGCTATCTTCATTTCCCGAGATGAAATCTTTTGCTTTCAGACAGGATTTCTTCGAATTCTTTCCCTTACTGCTTTCACCACCTTTTCCGTACGAACACTACCCGTATTTGGACGGCCAGGTCGTCTCTGTCACAAACAGAGGAAGTCTCTTTTTACCTATTGATATCCCGGTAAACAAACATTTGACTAATACCAAGTGTATGGAGTGTTTTAAAAATAGCATTGGCTCTATACCTACTTTGTATAATGCAATCACGTCGATTATTTTCGCTTTATCACCCCACTCCACTTCAATATCGCAAAATATTGTACAATGTATTAGCGCCAAAACGAAAAAGCACAACAAGAGAACAATCGTATAAAAATGACAGAATTCAAATTAAAATGTGACACATTTTTATTTGTAACAGTGTTTTAGATTTGTAGACTTTATTGTTAGTATGTTATGTGACGTGGGCGCGTTGCGAACCCTCAACTTAAACCTAGCCGCTAGGACAAGCACAAGTGATCATTATACAGATCCAATATGTGAAAATAAACAATAAACAATACACAATAGACAATAAACAATATTTGTGGTCAGACTAACAGTTGGTTACGGTGGCGGGGAGCCGCTGGATCCAAGAGGCTCGTGACCGAGGGCGTTGTATGTGGGAGCCATATGTCATGTGTACGTGCATGATGATAATAAACTAGCACATAAAATAACAAATTATTAAAAGTTTAAATGTATGAAAAAAAAGTCTAGTTAATGACAAAGAACATCTTTCTTTTTACGTTTGTAATTAATTTTGTCTGTTAACAGTCAATAAGTTAAGTAAATGTAATAATTTTAATTAAATATTTATAAAACTTAAAAATGACTGATATTACTGGATTGATATCAAATAGATGATCCAACATTTTCCAACAACATGTTAAATTTCTAGAAGTGAAGTTATTGCTATGCTATCAAGTTTTGTGCAGGTCTTCTCATAAAACTTGCTTCCCTATGCGATTTCGATTTGCGAGTCAGTACTTACATTATAGAGCACTTTGTCAGTAGCAGTAGAGTAGAGCTGCAAGTGTCCAGCGCGGCCCGGCATGACGAGCGACTGCAGCCGACTGTGGTACACCAGCGAGCAGCCCAGCGCTCTGTTCACGGGAGACATGCCGCCACACTCCAGAATAGTAGCTACCACATTCATAAGGGCATTTGCTATCACAATCGCTGAAAATAGACAAGTCTTTAGTTTTATGAGAATGTTACTATGTCTCCTGTAGGACATCTACCTCATTGCCTGATACTCCTTATACATTAATAATGTAGGTATACAGTAAAAATTCGATCAATCTTACTTAAAATTACTTAAGATTAGTTTAGAGCAAGATAATTTCAAAGATCTTACTACACAGTGAGCTTAACATGATAATATTTTTACTCCTGTAGGACAGCTTTGTTTTTATTTTTAGTATAGGGGCAAACAAAATATCAGAGCCTTCTGAAAACTACTAGACCTCTGCATTATAGTCATGCAGTGTTTAATAATCTGGCGATATGTAAAGATCCAAGCACCTATATATGCTCAGGTTTTTAGGAAGAAATACTTACAATTGTTCGAGAGTGTTACAGCAATGTGTGAATTGTTTGCTGTCACATATCTTATCATACCCGGCATACGGGGGATGAACATTTTTTCCGCAGCAGAACCTGCCAGGTGGCCCATGGTCCATTTCACTAAAACCTTTTCCATGCCTCCAGATATAATATGATTGCCTATAAACAAAAAATAAAAAACTCAAGAGATAAAAACAGCATTCTACATAAACACACACTGAGCACGAAACACTCATTATTGCAGCATTAAGTGGATGATATGCTCATCTGCATGCCTCACCCTAATGTGTAAAGGCAAGCAAAATCATACTGATAAAAATAGCACTCCGTACCTAGAGAGCTAGGTGTACAGATATTATCTAACCGTTTCTCTTGGTAGATGACTTCCTTCAACAATAATTAAAAAATATTTTTTTTCAACAAATCCACTCTGAGTATGTATCCAACGCACAACTACTTCAACTTGTATATTTGGACTCTAAAGAAATATAATCTAAAATTATTTTGTACCTCGTGTTGAGAAACATACAGCTGATGGTGGTAAAAAGTGCCAATGCAGCACCTCCCTTGCAATACTTCTGTGTTCAAACAAGTTTCCTCTGCAAATAGTGAGCCTGCCAAATGCATCAGCAATAACTAATGCACTTTCCTTGTGATGTGTAGCCACATTCAATATTCTAAACGAATTATGGTTATATATTCTGCAAGTTTAAAAATAAATTAAGGATCATAGACATGATTTTTTATTTTCGTAATTTACAAGCAGTCTTCTGATAATGTAGTTATCTGTAAAGTGTAAGGTGTAAGTATATCTAAGTACTAAACTCATCTATTTATAATGTTGTCTTGAAAATTGGAAAGGCGTATTTCTACTAAAACAATAGGTAGGGCCATTTATGCACTAAAACCAAATCGGACCAATGCCTACAATCTAACTCCTAAGGCTTCTCTCCAAAAGTATAGATCTCTTTGAAACTACTCTTATATTTGTAATAAAAATAACTTACATAGATTTCAAATGTGGTTTATATAAATTTTGAACATATAAATGACAAGTTCCATTAGTAATCGCTGCAAATTTATCACCATTACATGAACCAATGGCTACTCTGATAAATTCAAAATATTCTATCTTTGTTTCTGCATATGAATACAGAAGGATGCCATTCTTCACAGAGTAAGTGCCCAAATGAATCTGTGTGTGTGTGGGATCAACTCCTGTTATAAAACACTCATTGCCATCAACTAAATTGAATGTCAGTATTTTTAAATTATCCGGAAGCTGAAGTTTCTGTAAATATATAAAGAAAATTGATTATACCTTATTTCTGTAACATTATTGTCAGATATCACAAACACAGACAAACAATACCTACATCAAAGAAATATATGCACAAAAGTGTAGATTATTACAGAAATATTTAATTATAATAAATAAAAATAAAAGTACATAAATTTTACAAGAAATATGTACATGCATTACAATCTTATTGAATTTTATGTTTAAGAATATATTAATGTAACCTCTAGTACAGGTTCTGTGGTTGTGTTACTAGGAGTTAGTCACTCTATAGATGCAGAGTGTCTTTGCCGTAAACTGCGTTAACGGAAGGGCCAACTGGACATTAAGGAAAGGGTGGAAATGTAAACACAAGAAACATACCGTTTCCCTGAGAACAGCTCCATTATCGTAAGTCCAAGTGATGACGAGTCCGTCGTCAGAACATCCATATAAATTATGTTTATCATTCTCATCAAATTGTATTCCTATTAAATCATTAATCGTACTGTCTGTCTCAATCGCCCGAGCACAATCCCCCGTTTGAATGTTATAAACACGAACTATGTCTTCTACAACTACGAGCACATTTCTAAAAATTATGACGAATATCAAATATTAAACTTGAAAAATTACTTATTTCTAAAATATTTAAGTAGTTCTCCGTTTACTTACTCTGCGTCCGGCGAGAATAAAGGCGGGCGTTCTATTATACATTTCCCAGCTTTTCTACTTAAAACGTACTTATCGACATCACTCTCCTGTTGGGGTTTTTCCACCATTTTAACACTTAACAATTATTACTAAAAATTATCACAATTCACATACGAGATAAATATTGAGCACAATACGAACAACAAACACACACATGACTATAACCTCCAAATTTAAGCTGTCAATGTTTATTGTCAAAACAAATTTGACATCTATCACATGGCCATTGATCAGGCCATAGATACAATACAGACAGAGACAGGCGGCGCCAGGCCACCTTTTTTTTCGGAGAGACCTACTGATTGCCAGTGCTTGTCCAGCCTTAACAGTTCCACTGACTAGCGAAGACTTTGTGTCTTCAGATTTATCACAAGGCCCTCATATAATTGCCTATGGCATCACTTCTCTATACATATAACCTCTATGGACTTCCCTACTTTACCTCTATCATCCCTATGGGTGCGAGACGGCAGGTTGTTGACACTTCGTTTCACGTTGACAGTGCCAAGCAATAACCAAGTGTGTATATTAAATTGTTTGGTTAATTATTTGTTTTAAAGTATAATTTATAAATTTTGGCATTGAACACATAATTAATTAATTTTTTAGTGGAAATGGCTAATGAAGGTAGCGAGGCCCAGTTGCAAGTTAAGTTTATTACGAAACAAGAACAGTGAGTATCTCGTAATTCACATGTGTCGGATTAAACCTTTTACAAATTATTTAAAAACATGCTTTTATCGTTACAGATATGCAGTCCCTGATTCGCCATACGCAATTCATAGCAACGTTCAATCAGCAGAGCTCAATACGTTCGTTAATGCCATAATTAAGGAATCACAACCCACATTTGAAAAAGCAATAGAATTTGATTTCTTAATATGCGGAGAGCTTTTGTGTACTTCCATCGCAGAACATTTACAGGATAAAGGCTTATCGACAGAAGAGACATTAGAAATCGAATATTTGGAACGGTTTCCAGCACCCCGGCCACAAGATTGCTTGATGCATGATGATTGGGTATCAGCAGTTAATGCACATGGAAATTGGTTCGTGAATATATTTTCAATGTAGAGTGGAGGTTTTCCACTTAAGGAGAAGTCCTCCACAATTGTGAGACAGAGTTTATAACATAACTTTATATGAGTAAACTTTATTTACGTTTTAATGGAATTAAAAATCTCACAATGAATATATAATTGCAGGATTTTATCAGGGTGCTATGACAACAGCATACACATTTGGAATACTAAAGGCCAACATAAACTAGCAATACCAGGTCATACTTCACCAGTTAAAGCAGTCTCATGGGTAACAATTGATGGCGACAAAGCTGTTTTTGTAAGGTAATCAATCTATAATACAGAACTGCTACTTGAATTCATATCACTTGGGACACATAAGCAGTCAAGCATTTTGCTAATTAATGATACCCATAAATATGCACATAACTAAGGATTATATGCATTTTTTATAGCACAAGAGGGCAAACTTTTAATGAATATAAGTGTTACGCAGATGCAGTGCCCTCCTATTACCCCGCAATCAAGACATGACAGCTATGCTGTCTCATTATGCTGGTATCAAGTGAGCGAGAGCTATTTCCCCAGTTGTGTAGGCCCAATTTCATTGCTACATCCTCTTATGGCTGTAGTATCATACACCATGCATGGCACTACCACCTATGCAGCATGGCACTACCCCTTCCCAAAGCACAGCTCTCCCTATCACATAAATCCCAAACAAGCAAAAATCCAAAGAAACAAAAAATGCACACACACAAAATATGATAGCAATGTTGAGACCTGTATTATATAACCAGAGACACCACCGGAGACAGATATAGAAGATATTCAACAACTTATTATATTGAGTACTTTGATTGATTAGTCTTTTTAGAGCCTGTGGAAACCTATGTTTATATTATTATATAAACATGTTTCAGTGGCTCCCATGATCAGTCAGCAATGCTGTGGCTGTGGAATATCTCTGGGAACTCAGTGGACTGTGTAGTGACATGTAGGGGGCATGATAAAGGAATTGAGTGTGTGGCCGTATCCGCAGACCAGAATCGCTTTGCTACTGGCAGCTGGGATAACAATGTCTGTCTTTACAGCACTGGTAACAATTTTTGAATTTTAATTAGCTCCTAGTAGTAATATTTGTAAGTGAAATAGGATGTGCTAAAACTATGTGGAAAACACAGTTAAAAAAAGTGAAGCCAGCCTAAAGCACAGCTTTGTAAGTGGAAAGAGTCAGCAAGTGTGGTTCACTCTGTGTCACTTGTTTATTCATTTCTCTGCGAAATGTATATGCAAGATTAGATAGATAAAGATAGTAATGCATTCTCATTCTTCCTTCACTATTTACCAAGATGGCCACTCACAGTACTATTATTCCTATGGGTAGAACTTCATAAAATTATGTTTATTTCATAGTGATCCAAAATATTTTTGTTAAGTATTTGAATTGCAAATGACTGAAATTAAATAGAAAGTGTTTCAAAATATAGACCGGAAGCACTATAGTGCTTGTTCACACAGTGACAGCCAATGAACAGGCAATGATCTATGGTCTGATAGTATTGACCATGTGCTATATATAACTGATAAATCATACTTTCATAGATGTTACATTCATGTCATCAAGATTTATTAATTGTACCCAGGGTTATCAGTGGATGACACAGTACCAGTGAAAAAGAAAAGTAAACCAGAACAAGGACACACACGAGTGAGTTAACTTTTTATAAGAATATTTTGATGACCACTAACACCTATAAACGTCTAGAAATCTAGGAAAATATCCGAAATGTGTGAATAATCCTGGTCGTCACATGTGACTACTGTCAGTGTTGACAGACTAATCATTTATATTAATTTTGTAGCAGATAGAGACTAGCACAGAACATAATATTATAGTGTACAACCTGCTAATATGTGTATAATATGTCCTGTCCAGTTGGCTAGGCTCTAGTTGCCGGAGGCGAAATTCAGCTTGAGGAAGATTCTTCAGTGTACAATATGTAGCGTGCCTTCACAATCATACCACATATTTTACATACAATACAACTAATCTTGAATTGACTGTTATACATAAACACAATACACTTTTTACCTATTGTGGCTCTATTGTGTTGATCATATTAACACTTGCCAACAACACTTTCAGCAACCCTTGAGCACACTGAAGGGTCACCGGGAAGCCGTGTCCGGTGTACAGTGGATGGACTACAACACGCTTGTGTCCAGCAGCTGGGACCACCTGATTAAGATCTGGGATGCAGAGCTGACTGGTATCAAACAGGAGATTGCTGGTGAGTGGGACTAAAAAAGCAAAAGGATTTGAAAATGTATATTTGTTACTCTTTCATGCAAAACCTGCTGAAGTTATTTGTATGAGATTTGGCATATCAAGTGTCACCAACACCCACAAAGGAGAATTTCTTCCTGTAAATATGCCAATAGACATTCCATTTAAATGTTAAAAATGCTCTCGTGCGAACGGGGCCTTAATGTCAGATTGCTTTTGGCCTTATACATTCAAGTGGGAGTCCGAAGCAAATGCTACATTTGTTATGTAGTTAATCACTACTGATGTTTTGTAAATACTCTTGCAGGCAACAAGGCGTTCTTCGATGTGGACTGGTCGCCGCTAAACAACAGCCTCGTGACGGCCTCGGCCGACAGGCACATACGCGTGTACGACCCCCGGTCCACAGGTAAGTAATATATAATCGGTACGTTTTTTTTTAGTGCTATTGAAAAGCAAACAGGAGGTTTTGGTGATCACCGATGGCCATAGACATGTGTTTTGTTACGCATATATGTTGTACTCATTGCCTCCTGCCACCGATGGGCCAACGGAAATGCAGAAAGTGATAGTGTAGCTGTCCCTTGTGGCTATATGATGCGAGTGTGATGTCTCATTACACAGCCACAAACCACAAAGATAATATAACATGGATGTGGGATTGAAACATGCGCTCGTCGCACCCGCTGTCATGGATCAGTCCTGCCCAGATCAATTGTATGTGGATAATTTAAATTATTTTAGGTGTTTAAGTGTTGTCTTGTGATTTTGTATGCGACCTGCACTATAAGCTAATTTTAAGTCAGGTATATTATATACATGAAACATGGCGCTGAGTAATACAGTATTCATCATTATTATCCTTTGACTCCTGACCTGAAAAAATATCTATTGTAACGAACGATAAAACGGCCGATCTCCTTGCCACTCGCAGTCATTTTGGGCCGGCTACTCGTTCACCAAGATCGTCTTCATATTGATGTACGAAACAACAGAGAGTGCACTGCGATTAAAGATTTACAAAAATACACGTCCCTATAAAAGATGTGCACTTGTCAAATTATGCCCAGTAAAGTTGACTTTGTAAAATCCGCTTAAGATCATGCGCATAAGGTTGATTTTGCAAAAAAAAAAATGTAAATTTACAATCCCGGATGCTTTAGAATGACATATGAAATAACGCATCTTGTTTTTTTTTGTAAAGCAATGTCTATGATATATATATTTTTTAGCCCACTTTAGTTTAATTGTTTTACTGTAGTACACATTTCACGCTAGTATAAACCGAAACTGTTCAGGGGAGCACCGCTTTTGTGTACGTTTGGCATTACAGAAAGCGTGGTGAAGTCAACGTATACGTCACATGCGGGCTGGGTGCAGTCCGTCCGCTGGTCGCGCACCAGCGAGACACTGTTCCTGTCTGCCGGCTACGACGGCCAGGTCAAATTGTGGGAGACCAGGAGGTGAGTTATTGGATATAAGGCGGCGCTACCGGTGCGGTGTCTCCCTCCTTTACTTGTAGTAACACCAAGGAAAAGGTCAACTGCTCGTTAACCCGCTTAAATTAAACCCGAGTTGACTAGTGTCTATAGAGGTAAGGCGGCCGAATTTTGCCTAGAAGTATACTATTGTATGTCTGTCTGGACACATGGCCAAATCATACCACCAAATGGCACGGTCACAGTAAGACGACAGAAGAGCAGACCAAGAGCGCGGTGGAATGATGAAGTAGCAAAACTTGCAAGCCAATGGAGTGATTGGATGGGAGTCGCGAATGATAGAAAAATATGGAGGTAACTGGAGGAGGCGTAGAACCGAAAGGATGTTGAACCAACCTGTATATGTTTTGATAGTTTTATTTTATTTTGATAAAAAAAGCTTAAAATTTAATGTATGTTCTATTTTTGATACTAAATATTGTAAAAATGTGACCATAAATTATTATCATTATGTCTGGTCGTTTGCAGTCCAAAGACCCCGCTCTATGACCTGAGCGGTCACGAAGACAAAGTGCTATGCTGCGACTGGTCCAACCCCGCCCTACTCGTCAGTGGCTCCTGCGACAACACGCTGAGGATATTCAAGGCGAAGAACAGTAATAAAAAGGAATAAATGAAATCACATCAAAATATTTATTATTTAACACTTGTAAGTGCGTGCCAATGTAAATAATTTTTATAATAAGCGATAAGATTACTATGACAATTATATAATATACGCCGTAGTAAGCTTACTGTGGTAGAAGGCGGAGTGTTCCCGCGGTCTGTTTATCTGTTATGAAACGCCCGTCGTATCATATTTTACGAGTTTGTGGTATGATAAGCTGTAAATTAGTTTGCGTGATAGGAGTCATGTGAATGACTCCGATAGCTCCAATCTTTTTAGTTTCCGCTAGCTGAGTGGCGTCATTTCACCAGCGTGAAATACTCGTATCTGTGCCACTTTTTTACTATTTGTTTAATATAATATATTTAATTAATCAAAGTATGAAAAATTGTTTTCTATGTACTTTTGTCATCTCATACGTAGTTCATAGATCACTTCGACTAAAAACCCAGTCGGACGGCAGTCAATGAAATCTTTGAGGGCAATTTGGACTGCCCCATCGGAGTTGAATTTTTTTACCTTGCGATAACTTATCCAAATTTCGAAAAAAATAATAATCGGTTGAGGCAAGGTCCGGGGAGTACGATGAATTAGTACTTAGAATTTGCAATTGGAGCTCTTCTAATTTAGTAGCTGTCTACATTTTAAAATATTGCCGGTGTGGTCTAGCTTTGGCGTGAAGTAGCAGTGGCGTGGAGCAATTGAGAGCTAAGTTAGGCTTTTCCATCATGGTTTGCAATTGCTGACAATAGACATCGGCGGTAACAGTCTGGTCAGATTTGGGAAAACTGTAATTAACAATACCGGCACTAGTACACCAAACATCAACAATCCATCACATATACCAAAAAAGTTACTTGTAAGCACAAGTAACTTTTTTGGTATATGTGATGGAGTGTCTTGTCACTTCTTGATGGAAATTCATATTACAACTTAAATAAAAAAATATACTCTTTATACTATTTCTACAAATTCATTTATTTAAAACATATTATTTTAAATCAATAAATTTGTAGAAATAGTATAAAGACTATTTACTTCGTATTTAAGTTATAACTTTTTTTGGGTTAGTTTTCGCTTGGGACAGGTATTGCCTGGCTGGCCAGGATCCAACCGTTGCGCTGAGTGCTTCCGATTATCGTAAGGAATCCATTTTTCATCACAGGTAATTATTCGCTTTAAGATTGCGTTTGCCGGTTTGCTGCGGTCAATTTGTGAGCTACCTACCTTTCAAGATTGTTAATCTTGCCAATTTGGTTCAAGTGAATTAAAACAGTTTTATCACTAAGGTTTGCGACGGATCCGCTTCCACAGTAGCCTTCAACTCTTCATTATCAACTTTGGTCTCAGGCCGTCCACAGGGCTTGTTGTGCAGGTCGAAATTTCCGAATGAAAACGTTGGAACAAAAAACGAACAGAGTTATCTGTTGCAACACGACCGCCATACACATCATTCAACCTTCTCGTCGTTTCCGCAGCAGTAGTGCCAAGGCGGAACTCGTATTCGTATATAATGCGATATTTTAAATTTTCTATATTGTAAAATTCGTGACGCAAGCAAAAAAAAAAACAAATGAGTGACGATCATTGAAGCACATATACATGAGTACAGTACGAAAAACGCCTGTTTCATATGTAAAGGACCTAATATTAGCATGGTAAAAAAAAACTTAGAATCCTGCATACCATTTCAATCCTTTGTTACATTTACTATATAATTTTATTAAAAAAAAAAAATTGTGTGTATGTATAAGGGCCAGTCTTTCGCCATTAGGCTACAAAATCCTAAAAAGGATAGTTGGCTTAAGAGGATGGGTGATTAGGCGCTAACTTATAAGTGAGGAGGTCTAAATGAGAGACAACATTGGTTTGCTTGTTTTATTTCAATCATTTGCTCTTACAAAATATGTTCATCGCAAAGGAACACGAGTCGTCGCAATAAAACATGCCTCTTAGTACCATTTTGTTTTTTTTTATATATTTTAGTTCACCATTCAGCATAACTATAAATAATGCGTGTCAAAGAATGCTCATAGCACTATATAGAAACTTGCAAACACTTTGTAACAAAATAGATACATAACTTTCTCTATGTATTCTCTGCGAGAAATGCTTTAATATATTATCATAGTTATGCCAAACCTCACACCATAACACAACGAAGCAACATGTCCCTTAAAAATATTCTTTCTTACCAACAATTTCATCTTTTTTTTACATTTTTTATCGAGTTTAGTTTTTTGCATTTCGTAATTCTAGGCTACCTAACTAAATTTTTATCTATTCTATTCTACTAACTAGACTAGTACGCAGGGTAGAACACCACACTATTAATACACATTGGACAATTACGTTCGTAACGACACATCTCACGGTGTTTTTTTATTAATTTTCTTTCTTTACACTTATTCAACTACATAACAAAAGAGGTGGAAGCAAACATGTTCAACGGAAACTTATCGACGTGTTCTAATCTTAACCCGCCGCAGCGGCGCGGTCCTTGCAGCCTCCCGGCCTCAGTCCATTCAAATTAAATTATTTAATAAACTAACAAAGGAAACTACTTCTAGTACCGCGGCCCAAGCCCCGCGCCCCTCGGCGATATTCTAGTGCTCTAGTCTACCTTAGCGTCAAAACATTTTTTTTGCTAATCTAACCTATCTATGGATAAGCCTAGCCTAAATTTAACCATCTTATTATCATCTGTCCATTACAAAATCTCTAGCGAAAACAATTCGAACGTCCTCTTACATCTAAATGACTTACTTAAAAAACATTTACTTAACTCACATAATCAATCTATTCGCCGATCTTTTCTCGTCAGTTTGGTTTACGAGTTGGTTCCCCATTGCCTTTTGTGCTATATTTGAGTAGCTCTCACTATACAATCTAAAAAAAAGGATTAATCTCGTTTCGTGTTTGCCGCCAAGAGCGTCGAAGCCAGCAACTACCTAGGAACTTCTGATTAACTCTGGCCTCCAATCTTTACTAGTGTGAAAATGCAACATTAAGACAGCCATATTATATCGTTACTCTCGATATTACAAAATATTTTATCCACAACTTTATCATTATTACTAAGTTTATGAATATGGTAAGTTCTCTTATTACCTGTAAAAATATCATGTGAAGCACATGCTATGATGTATTGATTCATTATTTGATAAATATTTAAAACAAGCTAAAGGCACTACTAACTATCAAAATTATATTATTGCTTCTCAGGTAAAAAGCTTGAAACGATATAAATCAGACTCAATATATACGCAACTTTTGCTTTTGACGGTTTTATACTTTTTACAGTTCATGCCATAGATACAATAATTTATCGATATTTAAAAAAAAACCTGTTAATTTTTTAAATTAAATTTAAAATTTGAAATGTGTTCAAATCCATTCCATTATGTTTAATAGCAAAATAATAATGATATATAAATTTAATTTTAATGCAATGATTAGAGGAAATATCTACCGGAAGACTGCTTTTACAGGAAGCCACTGCGTACACGAACACTAAACGACTGAACTACAATACTTAACTACACACAACGGCACGTAGCGAACGGTTAAAATTTAACAAGAATGAAAAGGGGCTACAAATCAGTTCACAAATTTGGCCTGATCAGTCAATATCATAGAGTGGATAAACATGAAACCATTTGAAAATTTAAGGAGCGATACCAAAGCATTGTCAACTCACAACGTCAATAATAGTCGGGCAGTCAGTCTAAACAACGTCGAGGTGCTTGAAAGAGTAAGTACTAAACGTGTGCCTTCGTTAACGAATAGGGTTATTTCATTTGTTAATTCCTCCTATTTTATTAGTCGTCTACTATCCAAAAGCTATAGCAGATCTCAGTCTGTCTTATTGAAAATAATGAAATTATAACAGATCTACTAATACGTTCACAGTCTACGTCATTCATTCAAAACCTGTCGTCGGCTAATTTCAGTTCCTGTATTGTTTTATCATAAGTGGGGTCACAGGTTTTGAACAAAGATGTTATCGCTTAATTGTCAGATAAAATACAGTTAATATATCAAACGTTTATCTAGTCTTCAGTCCCTGGGTTGTATAAATATTTTCCTACTTAGTTGATTTTTAATGATTTGTATACTTTGGTTCTGATGAATCTTGACGTGCCATAACAGAATCAAACAGTTGCGATATAGTAGGCTTTTACTCGTACCCATTAACAATGTATATACATGTATACATATCCATGTATAATTTAGGTATATATATTCAATATAAAAATATCAAATTTTATATAAAGTCATAAAGTGTACCCAAAACCTACGTAATGGTACAAAATGTGCTCCTAACACCAAAACAGCGTTCGCACGTTGGATTTCAAATCGAAAATTTTTAATTTTACAAATAAATCTTGGAATTTTTCTGACGCTTCTACTGGAATGTGCCGACCGCCTAAAGTAATTACTACAGTTGATTCAGTACATGATTCTCAAAAAAGGATCACTTCAAGTATTCCACATGAGTTTCGACGTACAAAAAATTGTATAGACTCGTAAAATGTATAAATAGACTTTCCATACTGCTTATTGCTAAATGTTACTGCGAAACTAGCGCCCACTCGCCAGGAGCGACATCTGCCGGGCGCTGTCACCTGTTTGGAATATTACCAACTAGACCATGTCTTACGTAACAATCTATTGTACATTCTATTTTTTGCGATATACGGCTGTGGATTAAAATTTGGGTCAAGAAATAACTATGGAAGTAAACGGTATACATAAAGTCAGTCTGTGTTTGGGTTTGGCAACGATGTTTTTTTATACTCTAGTATATATTTTTTACATGTATTGTTTCAAAAAAATAAATCCATTTGTTATTGCTATGTACGTTTTTTTTTACAGAAAAACAACAAGTATAAAAATGTTATGTATATGTAAATGTATTGTGAAATTTCAAGCCCGTTGTAGAATTGTTCGATGACACAAATCAAATGCGTGATTTAAACTAAATGTGATCCCTGGAAGACTGCTCGAGTGAAAGAACAATGTGGAATAATACTGTAACTAGTTTACTGGTATTTATCATTTCTTTTTCAAACAAAATGACTAAAGCACCACGCCAAATGCGTTTTGAACATATACTTATCTAGACATACATTATCCACGTCCTAAACCCACTTAGACATAAGCTATATTTTTTTTATAACGAATCCACTCCAACCGTATTTTAACTACTAAACTTATCGAAGGATTCTAAATCTTTCGAGAATAATTTTTCGCGTGTTCAACAGTGTCTATCTTTTCATATAACACACATAGTTCCATCTCTTTTTACACTCTCTGTTAGTATATATTTCTTTCACATGATATGGCCTTTCACCTTCTATCCGACCTTAGGTATACATTCCTTAACCGTTACGAAGAAAGTCGATTTTTTACAAACGAACAATAATCCTTAACCATCAATATATTACTCTCTCAAAAATCAGACTGCGCTCGTCAAATTTTCTCGACTTTAAACCTCACCATACAAGAAAAATCATTTAATTTCACATTTAAGGAAAAATTTGAAAAAAATTATACTAAACTAAAATAAATACCTAACTATCTTAAATAACCGTATCAACATTCAAAACCGGCGCCTAATAAATCTTAAATTATTTTTTTTTCCATAAAACAATAATAAAATTATAATGTAAAAAACACATTTTAAAATTGCACCTATAAACCTATACATCCAATCCGAACCGTCGAAAGACCTCATCAAAACATCACAGCGCATCGAACTCTCAGCGTGAAGCTATCCAAACGAAGCCATAGACAAAATAAATAAGGCGAATGCCGTTTAAAATAGGCTTAAACCTAGTCACAAGCGACGCACGGCATCGCCAGCGTTCGATGAAGTCTATAACGGCCGCAAATTAAAACTAAAACAAATTAACATTGTAAAGTCACAGTTGCTTTGATTTTTGGCTCGTGTACAGCATGGATTGTTGTGTGTGGGCCTACCGGGGGCCTACTTAGGCGCCTACTTGGGAGGGTAGGCCTGGTAGGGTTCATCGGGCGATGCGGCGGTTGATGCGTGCTCGCTCTCCATGGGCATCTGGATGATGGGCGGAGTGGGTCCCGTGAAGTACTGGTACGGGTGCGATGCAAAATACTGAAAATTAACACATTTTCTGTAAGTATTTAATATTTTGAACCTGAGCAGTGTCCCTCACACTGCTCAGGTTCACAGGTACAGGGTATAATCGAAGTAGGGTAATTTTGTATGCGTGGTATGACACTACATCCTCCAATGCAATTTTTCGCCAACTTGACACCGCCGTAAAGTGAGTCCCCCTATAATATAAAAAATTCGTAGAAAATAAAAAAGATTTTTTTTTTCAAAATAAAATTCTGCAGCACGTCTGAGGATTTCTGGGCCACAAGCACATATCTTTGGACCCCCCCCCCTCAGAATTTTCGGTGACTCGGCAAGGCTGTACCTATTCATTGATAGTGTAGTAATATTGTGAAAATAGGTATATACTGGGACGAAAAAAAAACCGTGGGCTTTAACTTTAAATATAGCTAGCTTCCTTTACCAATCTTACAAAAATTCAAGGCAATTTTTAAATCAGTTTCCCTTTAAGACGAGGTGTGTGCGAAGTATTTTGTAATCTGAATTTGTTAAAGGGGAAAAAAGCCAAGAATAAATTAACAAAATACTTACGTATAGCTCATTTTCCGGCCTTAAGCTGTCCCAGTTGACCTGATAATAAAAAAATATCGTGACAAATCTATACTAATGAAATAGAACTAAAGAACCTACCGGGTTGATTGTGGGCGTACCGTATAGTAATTATTTTTGGGACCGAAAAGGGGGAAGCGGCCCCCCTCCCCACTCTAGCAGTTGCGGTGTCGTTGATGAGGATAATTGAACTCGTTTAATTTTTGGCTTATCTGAGGAGGCCGGCCTCCCCCCCCCCCATGAATGACGGAGGGGGTCGATTTGCGCTACAAATCGGCAAAAGCCGTATTCTTAATTTATTTATTATTAGAGCTCTCTAGAGTTGCGTTATTTTATTTCTATCAATCTAAGCTCTCAACTTACGGATTCGAACCCGGGCTCGTTTCCGTAAGCGGTGTGTGAGTTTGATATTCTGTCAGTCATACGTTATAACTGTGTCACTATATGTAAGATTTCATCGCTCGACCGGTACGAGCAGTGTATATCGTATTGGTTCTAACAGGAAAAATGCGCACGCAAATTTACGCATCATCCAGCTGACCCAAGGGGGCCTGAAGTGTGTGTCGGGCTCAGGTCGTGAAGCTATAGCTACCACCGACTAAAACTATAGCTAGACTCATGAGAGAGGTTATATATAGGCTATGCACTATGACGCCACAACCAACCAGTGTGATCGGTGTAAACGCAGGGAGTTGCTAGTGTGTTATAAAATTACACTATCATTGTTTCTAATGCTACTACTCTGGGGCAGTTCTGATTTGTATAGGTGGAGTAGTATAACATATTCCATCTAGATGATTGTAAACTGAAACTTATTGAAATGCGAAAGTACGTTGCAAAACTTATCAACTATCAGGACATTCGTGTGTAGAGATCATCTTCGTCGGGCAACTCTTATTAAATGTTTCTCAGCACACGTTACACTGTCCGGGATTGGAATGTGCCCGAAGTGGCCGTAGGTTTGCCACCTATGACATCATGGGTCTCAGTACCTTGGCTAATAGTGGGTGTTCTATTATATCTACTGAACTTACGAATTGTGGATGTACTAGCACATCTCTGTCTACCTCTTCGAGGATTATTATCCCGTAATAACTTTCCTTCTTTTACTATTCACATAGAGTGTTACTACTTATTTTGTCGGTGCAAAAGTGGTTATACGAGTGGGCTATTTGGTACGTGAAAAGTGCTTGTTAACTACGCGTTAGCTATTTTGAACGTGAAACTGTGGTCGGTCATATTTGGTCTTCTCCATTTTATGCGTCAAGCGTATGCAGTGCTCGGTATGTCACGTATTTACTATTAAACTAACGAGGTTGTTATTTCACGTTACGGCTACTTTGTTGAGTTGTCGACTCACGTATGGTTTTTAATTTACGGATAGTGGCTTTCAACTTACATATTGCATTGGCATAGCTGTATATACACGTATGACAAACAGTGGTCAGTAACTGAGATATCTATCGGCTAGGCATAGTGGTTCTCTACTCACGTATTGGCTAGGCACGGTGTCGATGGGCACGTGCTGGTGCGCCGTGTGGTGCGGGTGCGGCGCGGGCGGCAGCAGTGCGTATGGCAGCCAGGCGGCGGGTGCGTGCAGCTGCGGGTGGAACGCCGCCACGCCGTACACGCCGCTGCGGTACACGCCGCATTCCCCGCCACCGCCGCCGCCGCTCACACCGCTCGCGTATACGCCGCTCACACTCATCGCCTGAACACATACAAATGGAAACCTCACACCAGGGTTCTTCGAGCAAACAAGGGCTACATGGTCCTTCATTCGCTGGATATATGCCAAAACTATTTAGGGTGACTTCATTGGCGCAGTGTACACTGATTTAGGTGGAAACTACAGCTAGTTTCCATATAAATCAGTCTACACTATATGGCAAAATACGTGTTTTGCCATATAAATTATGTCTAGGTAATTTCTTATGTGCGTGTTAAGGGTGGATAACCCTTATCACCCAGGAGTGTGCAATGTAGATAGCCGATTCACAGACCTACGGAAT
>JAFELO010010376.1:1419483-1429830 GCA_017140195.1 Eumaeus atala | reverse complement strand
TTTTGTTCAATTGATCCATTAAATCAAGCGGTAAATATTTTTTTGATACTTTTTGGGCTGTTTTTATTTTTTTGGACAATCCAAATGGATCCCAACATGGCAACCCTAGTACGGGGTGAGGGAGACAACGGCACTCAACAGTTGGTCCCGGCTCGATACGGCGGCGCGTGCGTGCGGCCACATGGTCTGCACGCATTCACACCAGTAGATCGTGCGACGTGCTGACAGGCGAAAAAAATTAGGGACATCTGCATCGACCCTACGCGCTACTAATTGTAAAGTTTACTCGGTGTTAGAAAGCGACCTTTATAGTTAATCATTATCATCGCAGCTAAAGTTTGTACACTTTCTGTGGCGTGTGGCGTGTGAACACCTCTCTGGTCATCTCTATGAGTCCATTCGGAACTTTCTTCCAATGCGGAGATTATTGAGTTTATCACTGCTCTTGTGTTTTGTTTTACAAACGTTTTTCAGGTGGTTATGGGGAGTGAAATCGTGTGAAGTGTAACGTAACGCTGAGCATTTTGCCGCGCTTGATTCACAACACACAGTCATGTTTGTTTTTAAGAAGTACTTACAGTCCCGTCGCCTGCCGGTTTTGAAACATACAGCTTTTGAAGTAACCTCATGCACGCTAGAGTAAGCCTGACGAGACCAACGGAAGTTGAAATATATATATATATAATAATAATTTCTTCAAAACTTCATATATATATATATATATATATATATATATATTAGTGAAGAGAGAGGGGGAGAGAGAGAAAGAGCGAGAGAGGGAAAAGAAAAAGAGAGAGAGAGTTATGTTTCGTATGTTACTGTAGGGGCAATAGGGAGGTGCGAGCACACATCTATCTCTCTGAGCCAGTTACGTTTCGTATAATTATAGAAGTCTTACTTCGGTCGTGTAATCTAAAGCTCACTCGATTTTTTCATCGATGTCTTTCCTCATTTTGATTGTTTATGCAAAACGCTTTTAATCATATTACCTTATTTTTCGCGTCCTCTGTGGATGTTGTCAAGGGACATCAGCCGCGTCTAGATTATAATATCCGCGTCATAAATAACATATAGAGAACTAGATGATAAATGAAGTAAAAGGAATATACGAGTAGGAAAATTCAAGTCTGTTTATACACATATGGAAAATATAGGTATTGATGTATTTCTTCGACAACGACAGATACAAACGAAAACAATTCTAACCAAAGACAAATTCTTCATACAAAATTACGTGTCGCTGGACAGAACACTTTGATGTTTTAGACAGATTAGATCAGAATAAAACTGTATATTTAAAAGTCTCATATAACAGTATAATTTAAGACCTGCTGATGGATGTTGATATTATCAACATACTAAAGCAACATACAAACCAAAAAAAGAAATACATGAGTTTATACAGTACCCAGTCACAACCGTTGATGAGGCTACCAGTGAAATATGGATAACTACCGATCCGCCCCAGATTTTCTTGGAAATAATTTCTTACATTGTGAAATTATACATTAAAACCTTCCTTGGCGATCGCTCTGTCCAAGGGTGTAAACCGCACTATAGTCCATTAAGTAGATGTTAAGAAAATCGATCACATACAGACATACATTTATGGAGATAATGGAACGACCATGAATCATTCTTCTAGTACAGTCGGATTAAAATGAAGACAGAATAAAGTCAACTAAAACTCATTATTCACATAAACTATCCAATAATGTAAATAAAAATGGACAACCATTTCTCATGGACACTATCCATCCCGAAATTTAATTAGGGGAGCATTTATTAATGTTCAACAAACGAACAACTGGACTAATGCGAACAGAGATCCGTATTTCCGAGACCGGACGACCGAGGGGGCACCGAAATACAAATCCCATTCAATCCATTTAAATTGAATGCTTCATTTGTTTCATCGTTCATTCAATCACGGTATCAGCGGATCTGCGTATTTACTCAGACTAGATGGATGTTTCATGTTTATTACTTTGTCTCATACCCCGTGAGGCGAATGTCACACGATATCGCTCGCATAAAAGGAAGGTTGTTGTTGAGATAGGAGATAATTTCAACTTGTATACGTCGGGAATCGATTTATGAGAATGGTTATGGACTGCACGAAGGTACTTAATACATATTACATAAAGGTGATGATAACACATCACTATCAGCAGTAGACAAATGTATTTATCTATCTACTATAGATAAAAATTATATGACTATAGACAAAAAGTGTTTATCTGTCTACTTCTGTCAAAAAATGCTTTTCTGTCTAATACAGACAAAAAGTGTTTGTCTGTCTACTGCTGAAAACTACTTTTTTGCTGCTCTTGAACGCATTGCTTTTTTTTTAGTGTTATCATACTGCATTGCAGCCAATTTCAGCCTGAGGAGGTACATATCGCTCATATACATTAAAAGTGCTGGCCATGTCATCGCGCTTTTGAGGTTTGTGAGGGCACATTTGGGGATTGGGTGAAGGAGGTCATCTTCAGATCCTTGCAGATATGAATGTGCGTCTGTAGTAACCAAATCGGTACCTTTTCTTATTTGTCCCCCTATGATATTAAAAGATGAGAGATATAAATCTGATTCCAATAAGTTTAAAAGAACGCAAAGTTAGTAGCATCTAGTCCAGTAATAAATGCTTTAACCTGTTATAATTACTGTACGAACGGACATGTATCTTGTTTGTATAAAAAAAAGGAAAAAGACGCAAAAGCATATTTATAAAGACCGTCAAAATATCGCTCGTATACCAGTAGGGTTTGGGCCGTCAAAAAAAGGTACATTAGTGATGCGCCCATTTAAATATCGACATCTGGCGCCGGCTGCGTCACTATTATCATAATCCAACAAAAATACTTGATATGCCCGCAAAAACCAACAAAAACCCGAGTTTGGCCCGCTGCACTGAACCCGATGCGAAAATAAAATATTAACTATTTCGATATTTGAACACCGGTATTACAATGTGATTATGATGGGGCCGTTTGTGCTTATTTGTTGGAGGAATGAGCTCAATTACTGATGGTAAGTGATGAAGGCGTCACTATACACGTATTTATCATTAAACAATTCATTGTTGCTTGCTCAGAGATTTCCGCGTCATCACAAGTTCAATGCGGGAAAGTAGTCTTCACCCTTTTGACAAACCTCACGAAACGCGACAACGGTGTAATGTGGCAGAGGGACCATCCCGGTAAAGTTTCATTTTAAAGCTCTGTTCTCTTAAAAATAACAACAACACTTCTTTTCTTTGATCTACAACCAGCCCCATAGTGGAAGAGAAAACCAAGTGGTTCTCTTCCTACCACTATAAAAACAACTTAACATATGGCAAGTGCCTTAATTTTAAAAATAAAATATAAATATTCTATTATAAGCCCCAGAGGTGGCGGTTCGAACCCTTCCCATGGATATTTATCTATTTATTATATATTTCTATAATACAAATCCGAAATATTATACAACATTTCTTCACATATTTAAATTTTTTAAATACTATTTATTTCCGCTGTAAAGTGCCCGTAACACATGTCCTTACGGTACTAATCACGGGCTTGGCTAACATAGTATGCTCAGTCCACAGATTTTTTTTATCATAATACTGTTTTATTCGTAGTGTAAGTGTCAATTGTATGCCCCCAAAGACGATGCTGAAGGAAGCAAAGAAAAAGAGAAGAAATTTAAGACATTTATAAAAGAAAGAAGCAAAGAAAAAGAGAAGAAATTTAAGCCATTTATAATTTAAAACGTCACTAGCCAGATGATCCTCTCAAACCTCAATCTCACCTTAAGAGACATTACTCAAAATTCTATTTATGTTTTCAAGGGGATACGGTCCTTCACCTTCCGCTTGGCAGATATAAATCTAATTCGTCGGATGACAGATATCAGCAGGATTTGTTTATTTATACGCCGAGCCCGGGGGAGGCACATGTGCCCTTAACTTATACTAAAATAAACTATTATACTCACTAAGTCAATAAACTTAAGAGGTTGTTATAGAATTGTTTCTTGAGTTTTTTTTGTGACCGGAGTAATGACGGGCTAAAGGAGAAATGGAGTAGACGATTGATGCTGAAAATAGGCGTCAAAATGTTTAATTTAAATACTACGATTCTAAGTGTCTATGTCAGAGATTGTAACTTAAGTGAAGGATAAATACGATATAGTATAAGATAGTGTCAGGCTACTTTGCTGTCGATTTGGGCCGACACGACGGGCGAAATACTGTTGTTTACTGTTACGTTTCCTGAAACGTAACAGTATTTTGTGGTGAAAGATATCTCGCAAGCCACACGTGACCGGTGATATTTTGTTAACCCATCCTGGGGAAGGATCAGAAGGTTGTGACTGCTTGTTTGTCCCCTTAGGTATAAAGAAACGAAAGTGGCAAAGGGTTGGTATATACTTGAGGGAGTAGATGGCAGAGAGACCAATAATGTTTTATAAGCTAGTCACGTTTGTGGAGACATATTATTGATCGACCGTTTGGGATGACCTCAGTGCAGTAGCCGAAATGTGTTTGGGCGTGGAGAGAAATAAGGAATCTTGGTGTAAAATGGTGTTCAATCAAGGATTAAATATACAATAGGGCACGTGTTGCGTTCTGAAATCGGATTAATTTCACCAAAAAGCTATAAAAAACAGAGGTGTAAAAAAAATCCTATTGTCTCCTTCATAGTAAAACTATAAGAGGTGACTCCAAGCTACATTGGACCGGTGCTGAACATGACCAGGGATAGGACCAGATCCCTTGTTCATATGATACCACTGAAAAATATATTGAGACAGTTAATACATTGCTCTCGTCTTTCGTGCCGTTTGTAAGTACGGTAACAGACATTTTTTTTCTGAGGGACCTACTACTGATTGGCGGCGCTTGTCCAGCCTTAACAGTTCGAATGACTACCACGGTAACAGACCATTGGAGGGGATGAGGGAAGGAGGTAAATGCATCTACATATGCGATGCGTATTATTAGGCATCGGTAATCACAAACTGGGTCCGATTGATTATTTGAGCCCTATGCCGTAAAAATAATAACAGAGCCATTCATGGAAGTTAAGCAAAATTACCTAATTTTCGTTCTGCTATAACAAACCGTGGACATTAATTATTATGCCATAAAATGATATAAGTATCATAAAACTTATTTAATACACTAAAGTTGAATAAAACAGTCCCTAATGTTGGTATCACGCCTACTCTCCAACATGTAAGTGACCTTTCACAGGCAAATGTCAATAAACGTTGGCAGCGCATTCGTTTTCTTCAGAATACTTTTTGCCAACTCGACTAACATTGTGTTGTGGAAATGTTGCAATTGTATTATCGAAACCGTGATATTATAATTTATCTAGTGATATTACAATAACCCGCTATGTTCTCAATAATGTCAAAAAGTAATCGGCTTGTTACAATGTAACGGTATATTTTACTTTCAAATTATACCTCGCGTAGGTATATGATTGTCATAAAAAAGAGTAAACATTAATAATTTTATTATTTAACATACCGTTTATTAAGCATAGACTTAATAAATGCGAAAAAATATTAGAAAATATATACCAAACTTAGAAAAATAGAAAAATAGAGTACCGCAGGGTTCCAAACTTAGCCCATTTCATTTATTTCTTTATCAAATAAACAATAATATATTTTTTATTTTCTTGTTGAAAAAAGAAAAACTTAAATTAATGCAATGAATGGTTTTTGTGTATTGAATATTAGTGTGAAAACTTGTCAGTTAAACATTAAGGAAGTATCAAACTTAGAGAATAACGATACTTTATAGATAGTCTTGTCATATAGCGTACATATCACATGCGTTCATCGTACGCAGTGTGAATATTCAACGAGTATTAAATTGTTAAGAATAATAAGCGTAGGCGAAGAAATGTATAAAAAACATTTAAGTTTGCCTCTACCGTAGGGGACGATGGATATAACCAACAGGGTGACAACTGACAGTTGACATATAGATGTCATTTATCACCATGTCCATACTTGCTCACTAAATAAATGCGTGTCTACTAAATCAAGTTCCGATAGATGGGAATAGGATAACATATCGTAACCTATTTAAAACTGACGCATCCGTTTCAGAATGTTAACTGTGGATCGCGTTAATTATAAGTTAAGGTTAACTTCATGTAAGGCACATTACCGGTTGAAAAGTAGGCTAAGTAATCGGATAGCGTTACTCATTATAAAAGGAATTATTGTTTCAAGGAACGTCAAATCCAGATACATCGATCGACGCTAGTATGGTTTCTATTTAGCAGTGAAACGGAAACGGCGTGGCATCCGTTAGAGGAATATAATATAGAACACGTTTTTATGCAATAGGCTGTGGTTTTTTTGCTGCATTTGTTCATTTCAAGATTGTGTTGAATTTGTTTGCTCTGGCTATTCTGTTCATGCAGCGATGAAATACATCTTGATTTTATATTAAAGTGGGTAAGTCAGCATAACAATTAATAATCTTTACTCTGTACTCCCTAATATTATAAAGCTAAAGCGTTTGTTTGGTAGAACACGCGTTATCGCATCGCATCGCAGAAAATTCATTTTATGTTAGAGAGCCCATTTAACGACTCAAGTTTTCAGCTATGGCTTTTTAGCCAAGACGCTGATAGTCTTGATCAAAGCAGTTTTCTGTAACGTTTCAAATTGGAAAACAAAAGAACAATGTAGATGGTCATCCACGCCATAAATATGGACGTAAAATAAATTAGGATTAAACTCCATAGTAGTTATCCATCCCGAACTAGCTGTAAAAAATTAAACAAACAGTTCAAAAATGGAAAAGGCGCCGTTCTAAACATCTTTAAAATGGGAACCGCGCCTTATTAGGAGCTTTAAAAATAAAGCGCTATTTACTGAATACTGAAACAGTTTAGCGCAAACTGTCGGTAAAAATAAATAAAAACAAACATGGAAAATTAATAGTCGCCAGACTTACAGGCATTACTTAACGGTGTTTAGGGGTCATTAAGAATAATGCACGATTTTTAACGACTATGGGGGAAAACTTTATTATTGTTCCAACGCTTTGGATACCTTATTGACGGTAACAAGGTTAAATCATTAGTGTTTTGTGGTGTTGTTTGTGAAACACAATTTTATGAACCGACGAAAAAGAAACGGCCGCAGGTTATTAAATTCGACGCCTATTTTCATTATTCTCTTTCTTTTCAATTCTGTTATTCTACATATATATATATATATATATATATATATATATAGCACCTCTATCCGGTATTATATTAGCATGAGGTATCCTTCGTCATTGCCTTGAATCTCCTATAAAGCCAACATTTCTTACAAATTTTGTAGCTTATTTTCGTTTTGTTACCATTTCTGAATATTTGTTGAATAATGTAAGCCAAGCAGGCAATTAACTAACGTCTTTTATGAAAGACGATTGTTTCAATCTCAAAGAAAAAAAACGTTTGAAAATTGTACGATAAATTACGCTTCTTTCGATGTTTCGTTTAGTTGTTGTTCGAAAAATTTAAGTTATAAGTAACATAGTGTCAGTGCTGAATTGCTGCGGAGCTGGCCGTGAGTTACTCGCTTACATGACAGTACCGCAAATTCTATGTTTTCTACGTTATTGTGGTATACGAAGGCAAACGAGTGACTGGAACCCTTCGATTTTTGGTAAGATGCAACACGTACATCTTCTTTGTGATGACTACCGACGCCCATAAACATTCGCATAATTATTATACAAATGTGTTGCGGTCGTTTCATCATATTGGACGGGAGAACGAAATGAAATGTACAATAGTAGTTAGCATTGCTGACGATTAGGGTTGGCACGTCCCCCCTCGGTCCTCTTCCTCGCACGATACAAGTTTATAGATTTAGGTGCGTTGTGTGAGATTCCGGCGCGCCATTGGAGCGGATAAATACGAAAAATAGCGGCGGTAGTCAGGAAAAATCCTCCTCCTTCTTCTGCTTGCTACTGCACATGATCCCTCACGGAAAGTACATCTACGCAGACACAGCAAATGGGTTCAAAATCGCGTCACTTCGTAGAGGGCAGTAATAAAGCACGCTCTCTACATTTTATTTCAGCGATAAGACGATTTATACGAGATGTAGTGGGGGCGGCGTGAGGGGGGGGGATATGTGGGGCATCTGGTGTACGTCGTTGTCGCGTAGACCGGCGGGACCTGCGAGAGAGGGGTTCCTTTGTTAACAGATAATGCTGAAATAATAATACTAACCGTTTATTGGGTTTATTTATGTGCGGCACCAAACAGCTAGCGAGCAACATTCTACTAATCTGTACTTGTATAATGAAACTGAAGATTTGTTTGTTTGAATGCGCTAATCTCAGGATTTAGAAAATTATCGTTAACATAGCTCCTTCATTGTTACAACTATTCATGCATATAGGAAGGTTGTAGGCTATGAAGCACATTTTCCTTCTTTTTCATTTTTCATAGTTTTCCCCCTATACTTTAAATGTATAATAGTAGGTATCAATTTATTTACAAAAATACCTACATATGATATGAAATGCCTATGTATACGGATTGATATGAGTGCTCGCCTGGCCACGAGTCTAGGCATGGGGACGAAAGAGTAACCGACCACTCTCTCCCACAGATGGGAGAGATGTATCCCGATATGAGTGTTTATAGCAGCAAATATAACTATTATTATCATGGCCAGTGGTACCGAGATGTTCCTACATTACTAATTAGCACCTGTTAAGGTCATTCTTGATATGTAAACGCGGCGGTACAATTATTAGAAGAGACTTTCGCAGGCTTGGTCGCATTATTAAGTAAATAAGCTAAGTTCCAATCTCTTACATTGTAAGTAATGTAAGTTAACATTACAAGTCATTGAGATATTTTGCACACGCAATAACGAAATACTCACTCCGACCTTCGCTGACCTCATCATCGTTATCATCATCATTATCAGCCCTCATCGGTGCACTGATGGACATAGGCCTCCTTTAATGAACGCTAAAACGGCCGATCTTCTGCTACTCGCATCCATCCCAGACCAGCTACTCAATTACCAGCTAGTGACCTCAGTTTTATGCAAATCCACGCACAGTAGAAAATATGTTTATCACGTATTTTATTCTATTCAAATGGATACACCACTGGTGTGAAATCCAGTGACAGCTATGCCATGATTCATGCGTATTTTTTCACGTCCACTGAAGACTAGGAGGTCAACACGTCCGCATGACAATTATACGTATATCTATGGGTGTCGGTAGTCATCAGAATACTCCAACTGCTCCTTCGTAAAAAGCCTCGGGTGATGGAGACATCGCATTTTTATAGTATGGGGCAAACGAGAAATCGGAGCCATAATATATATAATAATTGATCATGAGACCACCGACGCCCATGAACATCCACATAATTACTATGCCGATACGTTGCTCTCCTTTCCCGCCTCACTAGGCCACCGACTACTCACAAACCGTACGAAATGCTTCACCGAACATGTCCTTTTATGGCGGTGTTATGTGAGCGAGAGGTACCTCTCCGGTCGTGTCGGCCCAATTCCGAAAACACATTTGAAACATGCTTTTGTCATTGCTATCTTTTGACTCTTTACGTCGCTCTGGGGATGAAAGGTAGGTACCGCTCCCATAAGACTAAAACTATTACGTCATGAGATAGTTCGCCTACTTTGTGTTACAGGTAGTAGACAACGGAAATATAATCAACATTTTTATAAATTTAACAAATTTTATATGTTTAAGATTTTTTACAGAAATACATATAACACAGAAACATTAATGGCCTGGCGGCATGCGAACCCACGACCTAATCCGTGTAACACGCGGGTAAGCGCGACTTTACTCAATGAGCCACTCGGTCGTCTGAAATAAATCCAGTAGATATTGGGTAGTTGTTCTATAATATATACGTATAGGTATAGGTTAAATCTTGCTTATATTTATTAAATATATATTTAGTCCAGATAAGATGTGTGTATGTGTTCCTTAATACAAGATGGCGAAAGACAGTACATAGGAAATTAACTCAGCACGGAGTACAAACAACAGGAGGAATATATGGGTACTGTACTAGGTATCTCTGGGCCACAACACTTTATTGGTATTGCACTAGGTATCTCTGGGCCACAACACTTTATTGGTACTGCACTCGGTATCTCTGGGCCACAACACTTTTTTGGTACTGCACTCGGTATCTCTGGGCCACAACACTTTATTGGTACTGCACTCGGTATCTCTGGGCCACAACACTTTATGGGTACTGCACTCGGTATCTCTGGGCCACAACACTTTATTGGTACTGCACTAGGTATCTCTGAGCCACAACACTTTAT
>JAFELO010010376.1:1400604-1419278 GCA_017140195.1 Eumaeus atala | reverse complement strand
TGGGTACTGCACTCGATATCTCTGGGCCACAACACTTTATTGGTACTGCACTCGGTATCTCTGGGCCACAACACTTTATTGGTACTGCACTCGGTATCTCTGGGCCACAACACTTTATTGGTACTGCACTCGGTATCTCTGGGCCACAACACTTTATGGGTACTGCACTCGGTATCTCTGGGCCCCAACACTTTATGGGTACTGCACTCGGTATCTCTGGGCCACAACACTTTATTGGGGTTAGTTCTTGTAGTCGACACAGTCCAACACTTAGTAGCCGTTGCTAACATCGCAATAGACCATCTGGGCCCCGATAGGACCCACTGTTTGTGTCTTTGATAAAGCTTGCGACACTTTGATAAATCGCTAATTATATTTTCCACTTTTCTGAATCACATCTGCTATAAAGAAATTGAAAGATAATAACAAAAGTAAGTTGGATATTTGCGTACACAAATTAACTTTAGTTCCTTTTAAAATACATCCGTTTCGATAAGCATATAATTTAAATAAATAAAACGGGGTTGCTTAGTTACAAAATGAGTAAGTGGTTGCAATTGGCAAAAGTTTAAATACAATGTACTAATAGGTATGTAAATTCAAATACCTTTGGGTTTGGTACGTAGACATGAAGGGTTCGTATAAATACCGAAAAGTGCTAGATACCAAGTTTCTTTTGGAAGAAGTTCGGCAGCAATAGGAAAACTTAGTGTACCTAGAGTTGCTTTATCCTAGGTAACTGCCGGTTTAGCATCAATAGGGATAAAAAATAGACATTAGGAGGAAGCGCGCATTCCAGGCTCTGAACATTCGATATCCTTTGCATTTATGAAACCACAAAAATATGATCTTTGTATATTTGAGCGAGAACTACTAATTGTTTTCTGCCGGTAAATCATAAGAAAGTCGTTGGATAAAATTAACTTCCGACCGAGTTTGTGGCGGTCTATGGAAGAGGTTTTTGACCAGGAATATAAGTCTGATGGCTGCTGATGATGACAGAAGTTAGCTCTTAGATTACGTACACAAGTTAGAGAACTAACTAGAATATTAGAAAATATTCTAAACAAAATCTTCATTTTAATATGACTAAATACAACGTGTAGGGATTTGGATATACATGGCATTTAAAAGTCGAGAATCTTTATCGTGACTCGTTCGTCTGATACCTTGTGAAGTGAAGTAAATATCGAGAACATATATCACAGGCTTCCGACAAGCATCGGGAGTAACAGCAGAGATTATAATGGCCTTTTAACATTTTAAAAGCGGGTTTGTAAGCGTACGAGAAATGTTATCGTGACTTATACGTCTTTACAGTCGGGTGCAGAATGTGCACTTAACCGCCATTTTAATATTCACTACATACGTATAAAGTGTATTTAAAACGTTACTACTGTTTTGAGTGTCAAAAAGTATAGTCTATTGGTGTGGTAAAAATTAGTTTCTGTGTGTGTACAATTCGTGCGGTTTCTTCCGGTGTTTTATAAGTATGTTGCTTTGCTTGACGGTTTTCTGGTAAATTGTAATGTCAATGTAAGTAACACCAAATAATGTGTGTTTCAACGTGGTCAAGAAGTGAATGCACATAATTTTTTCTGTTATGAGCAAGGGGTCAAGGAAGCAGAAAAAAATTTTGATGGTCTCCTGAACCATCACGAAAGAACAGCTTGAAATAGGATGAGGGTCTGTCTTTGCCTGTGGTATGGACAGGTATGCCCTGTCCATACCACAGGCACTACCCCAGACATCAAGCTCCACGAAATCTCACGACCTTAGGATATGGATAGGCGAATGAAAATATCTTTACATGAATCCAAACACAAACAAACTCACAACTTGGCTTAGTTATCCCTTTCATTTTAACACATACTTTAATTCAAGGTCGCCCGGTTTAATCAAAATATTTTTCACCGTATAGGGAGCCAGAGGGGTAATCGGGACCTCCCTCCAATGGGCCACCGGTTACACACAACGTAAACGAAACGCGACACCGTAAATGTAACTGTGGTGGTATCATGAGATTGAGTGGCAATGTAACATATCCACTATCACTTACTAAACTCTTACAAATGTCAATGATGGAGGATAATGAATTGACTAATGATAACAAGTTCGCGTGTACCCAACATTAAGGGTCGCTTCAAACTTAACGTAGACTCTTCATTATCATGCACTAAACTTGTGCGTTAACAATTTTATGCAAATCATCCTTCATTCTCGGCCCGCCCACCATTAATCTTATGTTATTAATAATGTTTGTTTAATATAGTGCTGGGCAGAAATTGATAGAACCATGACAAAGACCAACTTCCCAGATTAATTAAAGTTTGCACAGCGTTATGCGGTCCTAAATAAAGGTCAGACATACATTTGTCAGTGGTAAACTTTTAATTAACCAGTTCGACTGTTACGGCAGCGACTGAAAGGTTTCACACAGTCGTGATTCCATGTTTCGGCGAACTTCTCTTGTTATTAGATTATTAAACGTGTGTTCCTTGTGTTACTATCTTCTTTGTGAAATGATATAATAATTAAAGTAGGACTAGATACCTAAAGTATTCAATTTTATGAACACAAATATACACAGATTGCAGAGTATGTTCATGGAAGCTTAAGTATTAAAAACTCGTCTTGCATTACATGCAAAATATCTATTTGCCGATATATCTACAGTATAGACACAAATAATCAAAAAATTGAATAAGGACGGGTTTCTTACGTACAATATTAATTGGCAAAATTAGAAATATTACTTTCACCGATTCCAGTTAGAAGTAATAAATAGTTCTTACATTGACGTGGTAGTTAAGATTTAAGCACCGTATATCTACTGGACACTTTAACAATAACCTGTGTTGCCCTAAGTAGGACTTTAAGCTGCATTAGAGATAGTTCTTTAGTACATTGTGTACATAGAGAAATAAAAATTGTGTCAATTCCGACACGCAACTGGAGTTTACTCGGGCGAACATGGTTCTGAAGTAAAAGACGAGTGAGGGATGTACACGCTAATCTGGTGTTACACTGAATTCCTTAATCACACTATATTTCACCTCACATTTAGACGTTATAACGTCTTCTAAATCGATAACACTAGTGCAGAAATATGAAGTTATATTAACGTTCCCAATGGGCGGAGCCTGCGAGCGAGAGAACGCAATCATCTTTTTTAATATATCGGGCGATGCATTGACAGATCAATTAGGGAATCGGTATCACATAAAATTGTGTCGTCCGCACCATGTGCATTGAAACGTTTCCTAAAAAGCATTCACCACGGTAATATAACTGGAGTCGACAAGTTGCAAAACTGGCCCTGACAGTAAAATAATCATATTCAAACATGTATGATTTTCCGAAACACATGCTTAAATCATAGATGAAAATGGCAGCAGAAAAACTCGTAGAGCGATAATTTATGTTTGTTTATTCTATTGGTTCGACTGCTCAAGTTTATTATTTATAAGCGGGATATATGATACTGGATCTGATTATTCTATATTTCTGTTACAACGCATGTACTGCTTATGCCAACGTATTGTATTTTACGTGGATTTTGTCACTGGTTAATATGTTACCAAATATTGATGAAAATCTGTTAAATCTCCGCTATAATAACATATAAATAAAACATGATATGATATATTAATATGGCGGGGATGACAGAGGAAATACATGTATCCGCAAGTCGATCTACGGATGAATTTTAAGTAATAACGGTTCTCTAATTGGTCTTTAAACGCATCGCCTGATGACGTTAAAGAAACAACTATTATGCACTCTCACAAGCTCTCAGGCTCGCTCATTTGGAGCATTACTGTGACGTCATACTTTTTCGTGCATGCACCTACGTTATCGATTTACAAGACGTTATCACGTGACAAATACTAGACGCGAATGCATATCAGTTATTACCGCGCTTGTGGCAGCGATATTCGGCTGCCATAATTGACTTGACTTGACTATCCTAAGATGATACTTGTTAGAGGACCGTTTAGCTCCCTCTGACGATGTCAGGGACCTACTCCGTCGAAGAAATGCCCCTAAACGCCTGCACATCGCAACGGAGGCGAAGTGTGCAGGCAAACCCTCCTAAAACTCGAAATAGAAGTCAAAAAGGCTATACCAAACTTCATTAACAGGAGATGGAATCACTTCGTTAGTGAACTATCTCCGTCACATACGGCCTACTGGCCTCTGGCGAGAGCTATGAAGTCCGAACCGATGGAATAAATGCTACAACTAAACCGCGTAAACTGATTACCTGCACTAGAGGATGACGAAAAGGCGGAGTGTCTAGCAGACACACTAGAGAGTCAATGCACTCCTAGTTCCCTCCCCACAGACCCCTCCCACATAGAAGAGGTACAAAACATAGCAACGGCCCGCCTGGCTGTGCCGCCGGACGATGATGATGAGATCATACGCCGGACGGACACAGAAAAAGTAAAGGATCTAATAAAGAACCTTCACTCGAAGAGGGCCCCCAGGCCCGACGGAATAACCAACAAGGTGCTGAAACAGCTGCCGCCCGTTATTATAAACCTCTTAGTGTGCATCTTTTACGCCCTCCTGGCGCAATGTATTTTCCCAGTGATTGGCATACACAAACCGGGAAAACCCCGGGCGAAGCCCACTAGCTACAAACCCATAAATCTCCTAAGCTCGTTAGGAACAATCTATGAAAGGATAATTCTCGCACGCCTAAGGACCGTGATACGAGAGAAAAATTTTTCATGGACGAGCAGTTCGCGTTTCGCGACAGCCACAGCTGCCCACAACAAGTACACCGCCTCACGGAGTACGTCCTCTCGGGACTCGAAAGACAGAGCCGGCCACGCGGCACGGGCGCTGTCTTCTTTGATGTAGCAAAGGCGTTTGACAAGATTTGGCATCAAGGCCTCATCTTCAAACTGTACCAACTAGGATTGCCCGACAGGCTGGTGCTGATCGTAAACAGCTACCTAGCAAACAGGCAGTTCCGCTACAGAGTGGAGGGCACCCTGTCCTCCCCCCGTCCCCTCAGAGCTGGAGTTCCTTAAGGATCGGTCCTCTCTCCCATCCTCTTCAATCTGTACACAAGCGACATACCGCTACACCCCAGCGTCCAGTTGCCGATGTTCGCGGATGAAACCGCACCGTACTCAAGGTACCTTCCCAAATACGGAGCCAAACTACTCCGAAAGGCCGCCACCAAACTTGGTGATCTTGATTTGGTGGCTTGGCGGACACCAAACGCGGAAAGGAGTAAGTCCATTCTCTTCTCTTCTCCCTTTCCTCGCCCTCCCACAAACGAGGATACATGGCCGCCATCCTGCTCTACGTTAGCGAGATACCTAGGGCAGAGACTGTAAAATATCTAGGCGTTACGCTCGATAGATCGATGAGTTTCAGAAATCACATAGACAACGTTCTGAAAAAGGCACGGTATGTCCTTCTCAAACTATATCCTCTCACAAACAAAAAGAGCAAAATGGCGAACAGACATACTACATGAATACAACCGATCATGTCGTACTGCAGTGCAGCATTCGCGCACATGGCCCCGACACAAATAGAACGTTTGCAGAAAGTTCAGAATAGATAAGAATCTATGCGTAAGAACGCATGGCCACTGGATGCCCGTGGTACATCCGTAACATCGACCTACATTGCGACTTTCACTTAACATCGATAAAAGGACACTTCAAAGAGCTGTGTCAAGACCGTGCTCTTAATCACAAAAACTAATCGTTTAAACGTCGGAATACGACCCGACGTTAATAACCGATTCCCGTTACCGTCGACCGAAGCACGTACTGCACGACGCCGACGACGCGGTAGCCGTAGCAGTTGCTAAGTCCGCCCTTGCACAAAGCAAAAACACACCCAGACACGCATCCGTAGTAAATTGCCAATAGGGCCAACTTACGGATAGCAGTTTTTAGTCGGTAGTAGCTATCGCTTCACGACCTAAGCCCGACACACACTTTAGACCCCCTTGGGTCGGCTGGATGGTGCGTAAATGCATTTTTCCTGCTAGAACCAATCCTAAGAACACCGCTCGTACCGGTCGAGCGATGAAATCTTACATATAGTGACACAGTTATATCACATATGACTGGCAGAATGACAGAATCACACACCGCCGAGCCCTGGTTCTAATCCTTAAGTTAAGAGCTTAGATTTGTAATAATAAAATATCGCTACTGTAGAGAGCTCTAATAATAATAAATAAAGCAAGTACACGGCTTTTGCCGATTTGTAGCGCAAATCAACCCCTCCCGTCAGGGGGGTGGGTGTGAGGAGGCCATATCTAGGCTTATCCACGACACCGCAACTTAAACGGCATCGAGCGCGCGCCGTCCCATTATTGTGGGGAGGGGAACCGTTTCACCCTTTTCGATCCCAATAATAATCACCATAGGGTATAAAATTCCAGGTCATCTCTTCCCATCTGCGGGAAAAGAGGGGGTTCCGTCCCCCTATCGTCTCCCTGAACCTGAAGACACAAGTCTTCGTAGTCATTCGAACTGTTAAGGCTGGACAAGCGCCGCCAATCATTAGTAGGTCCCTCCGAAAAAGAAAAAAGACGCATGTTAGAAATATTTTAGGCATGTCCAACCAATTGTATTGCCAGAATGTGTTTGTACTCAATGTGTAGGTATCGTCAATTAACTTATGATATACAATAGGTCGTAGGTTATGTGAACCTCTGTGCTGGCGGTGTGAATTGGTTAATAAATTTACTGCTAATATGCACGTGTGTTCTGGGCACATTTTCGATACTCTATTTATTTCAGGGTTACTTTTACAATATATAAATTACATCATGAACAACAACTTTTTTTTTTGACATAACTCGACGCATCAATTTTCACAAAATCTATGTTTTTACGGATTTCCAAGCGGTTTTTACCAATGGATAGAGCGAGTCCCGAGAAAGGTGTGTTAGTGTATAATTTGTTATGATAAAAAACTGGCCACTGTTAATCACGGGTAAAGTATATCTTGCACTGTCATTTTTAAGTCTATGTTCAAAGGGTCAGCAACCCCCGCTCTTTGCAAAGCGCGTAGAGTTTATAACATTCAAGTGGACCGTTAAAACATTTATATATGTATAAAAACGAGTCGTAGAACCACAGTCGTTGTATGTTAGCTACGAGCCCTGGTTGTTGGTGTTTTAAACCTCTGTATACCTCGATGTGCTGTATTATGATTGTGTGCATCCTAGTGCGTTGTCTGTATTCTATGCCGTGGGACCGTCTGAATAACTCGGCCCTGATGCAAACCACGATCTAAGTTGTTTCCGTGGGCTATTTACATTATCTCAATGAGTAACGTATGTGACTAATTGGCGAACATTGTGGCACATTGTATTAGCGCTGACGCATGACGCAGGGAAAATGCTGATTGCACGCTTTCAATATTCGCCAAGGAGAGGTGATTTACAACAACGTTGAACGTGGAGGTATTCCAATAGACGCTGCTTTCATGTTGTCACTAATTAAGTTTATAACTGTGTAACATGTACTGACTTCATGCTGAACATTCTAGATTGATTTACTTAGAAATGTGTTCAGCTCCGATCGTATTGTAAGATTTTTGGATATACTAAAGCAACTATAGCGGCGAGTTTTGTTAGTCGTGGCAATGCACTAGATCTAACTGTCGCTTTGCCTGTAGCTCCACCACTAATTGTCTTTTAATAGTAATAAATTAATAATACTATGTGTGCTAGATACGAATTTACTCAAATACAGCCAGGATCAATGCCATAGCCAGGAAATGGATCTTATGGCTACAGCATTAACCAAAATAATCCTTTAAAAAATCACAATAAGTAGTTGTTTTAAATACAAATAATATTTGTTACCACACCTTTTACCGCCATCGCTTTACATTTTAACACAATTTCACCAATATAAATTTTCTCTCTAATTTCCTCCTCATAGCCCTAAAAAGAAAATATTTAATACAAATGTAATTACTAATTTCTATGCTTATAAATAGAGGGGCAGTTATCCAGTTCTGCTGCGAAAACTACACAAGTATTAATATAGTAGTAGTAAGATGTAGTGCCATGCTGCATTGCAGACGAATTGAGCCTGCATCATCTGGTAGATCTCTCACGTTCACGTGACTCCTCCGCAAAGTGACTGTCACGATTCATTCGGTTTATGAGTAGCCGTTGACCCATTAGGAGAAGCGGGATGGGATGAAGGAGGGCAACGTATCCGCGTGACCATTAACAATGAGGATGTGAATGGGTGTCGATAGTAGACAAAGACAAATTGGAATTACATCCTACTCCTCCTATTTTCTTCAGATTAAATTTGTTGCGGGCCCCAAGGCAGTTTTAAATTTGTTGCGGGCCCCAAGGCAGTTTTAAATTTGTTGCGGGCCCCAAGGCAGTTTTAAATTTGTTGCGGGCCCCAGGGCAGTTTTAAATTTTCCCTCGTGCTGCGATCATTTCATTTTGGTTGCCGCTGTCAAACCCGGTGACACAGGAGTATCAGTGATGGGAACGAGTGGTGGGCCAAGTGATCAAATGGCTCCGTTTGTCTATCGTATAAAAAACTGACATCCAAATGAAAGTATCTACTCAGGATTTGAGTGAAACGTGTGTACTATATGTTCACAACTAAAAGGTCTAAAATTCTTTATAGTGTGGACTGGTGTTTTATTACACCAGTCGAGTCCTAATTTATTGTCTGGACGAATACGCGGCCGGCAATGTCTCTGTGAGTTTATTTAGCGTCGTGTTCTGACTGTGCTATCCTTATTTTTTCTTTTGTCCTCACGTTATATTTATGGTATTACTGGACCGCGATTTGCGTCTTTCTTTTTGTGGGATAATTTTACGAAACAGACAGAATTCACACGAACTAAATTTGTGTTTAGGCACTTGATTAACGTAGTTTATTGGAATAATTTATTTATTTGAACACCAGTTGTTGATACCTATCGGGAAGTACGTACATTTTTATTACGCCCGTTAAGACCGTTAGCCGCGTGGGGTCCTGGGTTCGATCCCCAGGTCGGGCAACTGTTATTAAATGTTTCTCAGATTATTCTGAGTACGCATTACGTTGTTCGCGATTGGAATATGCCCGAAGTGGCCATAGGCTTGCCACCTATGAGATCATGGGCCTCAGTAACTTTTTTTTTGTTGACGTGGGGAAACACATTTACGCGCCTCCACCGGCCCTGGTTGAGGTCCAGTGGTGTGTGGGACTCGCGACACATGATAGTGCCGAATACTCACAAAAACCACCACGAGTGCCATCAGTGCCGGCCTTGGTGAGGTGTCCCGGAACAACAAATCTTCAGGGCAACTCGACGGCTAGTCAGCCCCCTAAGTGACCAACTCCACCCCCACAGATGAGATTGCCCCGCTCTACAAAAAAACCTCACCGGCTTTGGGTCAGTACATTGGGGTGAGGTGTCCATCCTCGCCCCTTGCCCGTTGCGCAAAAGCGGCACCTCCTACTGCTCTTAGGTCCCCTCTTTTTATAAGAGGAGTACCGAGAGCGAATCAGGAGCGAGAGAGAATCAGGAGGAGGAGTCCTCCTCCTGATTTTGAAGCCCCCTCTTCTCATAAGAGGGGTGCAGGGTCCCCCTCGGTTCAATTGGCTTCGCCTGGGGTTCACCCAAATCTACTAAGTCCCACCGCCATGACAAGGCTTGAACCATGGGGGGGGTGGGCCTCAGTACCTTGGCTAATCGTGGGTGTTCTAGAATATCCACTGGACTTACGAGTTGTGGATGTACTGGCACACCTTTCACCTTTACTTTTTTTTACTTCTTTTTCTGTACAAACAAAAAATTGGTAGATAAAATAGAATTTTATTTTAATCCAGATAGTTTAGATCCGTGCCAAGTTTTAACCCAATATGTGCTAATTATCTTTAAGTAGTACACACATTGTCTCACAAATCAAATAATTATTCATCATATTAACATCATTCTTTAGCTTACTAAGCCTATCTTAATAGGCTTACGAAAATTTGTATCAAATTGCATAACACTGTAGACTTGTCTTACTTATATTTAGCTCACCTGTCTCTTTATGTTTTTTAATAGTACCTTAATAAAATACTGCGCCCTTACAGGGTATCATGTATGAACACACAAAGATACAACACCCTTATACTCATGCTTGCAATAAAGTAAAAAGTTAAAAAAAAACAATATAAAAGAAAAAGTACTCATGGAGCAAATTTTTTGAAAAAAAAAAAAACCTAATCCCTGCAGGTTTATAATGTTTGTAGGATTATATCCGTACGTTCATTGATGTAAATTAATATTAGTATGTAATATTATGAGTTTACCTGACATTTGGGTCTCATCGCTACGTACGTCAGTCACGTTGCGCGCTGCCCACGTGCGTATCCTTACGTCAAAAGCTATGTTTGTAGAACAATTGAACTTCATTTGGTTGAACGCACTATCGTGGACGCATATTGAAATTGTTAAAGACGGAAATTATATCATTGCCGTGCATTGAAAAAGTGACATCATCTGTCCCCACCATGGTTAGCCTTGTCATGGCGGTGGGGCTTAGTAACCTGGAGTGAACGAAGGCGAAGCCAATTGAACTGTGGAATGGTCTTTGCACCCCTCTTATAAGAAGAGGGGGCTTAAATATCAGGAGGAGGAATCGTTCCCGGTACCCCTCTTATAAAAAGAGGGGACCTAAGAGCAACAGGAGGTGGCGCTTTTGCGTACGGGGCAAGGGGTGAGGATAGGAACCTCGCCCCATTGCACTGTCCCAAAGTCGGTGGGGTTGTCTTGTAGTGCTGGGCAACCCCATCTGTGGAGGTGGAGTTGGTCCCTTAGGGGGCTGACTAGACGTCGAGGTGCCCTAATGATTGTTGTACCGGGGCACCTCACCAACGGCGGCACTGATGGCACTTGCGGTGGTTTGGTGGGTATTCGGCACTATCATGTGCCGCGAGTCCCACCCACCGCTGCACCCCTCCCAGGGCCGGTGAAGGCGCCTAAATGCGTTTCTCCGCGTCAACAAAAAAAGAAAGTTACATCATCTGTGTGTGACAGAATATTATCCGTGTATATACCGGTATAGGTACTTCTGCGGAAACTTACGCTATCGCATTTAGGGCGGACTGTATGTCTATATTTAAACATATAATACTTCATAAGGGGAGTTGAGAAGATTTATTGTATTATAAATGTAATTTGATTTTTTATTGTTAAGAAATATAATCTCATTTTTTTCTCATAATTGTTGGGAACCCACAGTACGAAAAAAATATGAAGGGTAATATCGTGTGACACAGTAACGCTTTAAAGCTACTACGTCGTTTACGTCTCTTGCGCACCTTTCACTGCTACATCGTATTCGTTATTAAAGGGTTAACAACGTGGAAAGATGGTATGGAATACGGTATGGCACTCCGTGCCCTATTGCAGCTGAATTAGGCTGGTATAGCCGAGGAGGTGCCTCTCACTCATGAGAATATATATCTAGTTAATACTTTGAGTATAAAATAATGTTCCAACAATGTATCCATATGAAACTACATTGGGATAAAAAAAGTTAAATTCGTTCAGCCTTTGAATAGTCACACACAAGAATATGTGTGGCTATTCAAGGGTCCATTCTATCTCATTGAAAATTAATTTAATTGATACACTAAAGATTGCAAACTATTGCGTAACTCATCGGTCCCCGACGATGCATGTAGAGACGGTGTACTCTAAGTACACCTTCACATTAGATGATATTGACGCGCCACAACTAAGGATTAAGCGCTGTAATAATGTGCCAGCGATCTTTGACAACTAAATCGCCGCGTATTATAGGGACTGTGCAATGAATGTAGAGGCGTGTGCACTTTAGCCAATTGGTGCACGCCCTAGATTTAAATTTAACCACTAAACAGCTAAAATTAACAGAAGCAATGATGTCGATATTCGATAAGATAATAAATATTTAAAATGGAAATAATGTTACTTAAATGCTTTTTTCAACGAACAATTATTATTTACTGCATTTAAGAATTTTTCTCACGCTTATTAACCAATCACCCGTGAGGCACCACTACTTGAACAAAACCAATAGAATTTCTGAGAACTGGACGCGACAGCGTAGCAGTAGGGCTTAAGCTTACTACGAGAAGCCGTTAAATCGCATTGAGAGGTGTGAGTTAATTCTTAGCATTCTTGTGTTGCGATTCTGGTAGGTAGTAAATATAGCTAATGTATTTATTTACCTGATGGGGGGTGTAGGGGCTGGGCGCCGCGTAGGGCTGCGGCTGCGGCGGCGGGTAGCGGCAGGGCGGCGCGTACGCCCACTGCTGCCCGCCGCGGAACTGGGCGCCCGCGCTCGCCATGCGCGCGCCGCACGCGACCGTCGCGCCGCCGTCCGACACACACGCCGCGCGACACGTACTCCGGCTCTGCAAATAGTAACAATCGTTCATATCTCCGTTATAACTGACAACCCTATTTTACTTGACTGCGTCAGAAGGAGGGTAATGTCTTTCGAACGCATGTATACAGATTTGTATTGCTCCCTGTTCCAGCCGGAACTGCTCGAGGGAATTTCATTTTTAACACTTGAAGCATCCTAAGGTTATGATAACGCAAGCATCGGTGTATTTTAAGCGATCGGGTTTTATGCTTTTCAATTCAATGTTAGGTTATTAAGTACATGGAAATAAGTGGACCTTTACAGTTTTAGAGTGTAGTACGAGTAGCATTTAAAACTTTCCAAGGCTTGGTCGGAATATAGCCACACAACAGTTGGCAGTCTTAGGAGGGCCAGTGTTGCTACGAATCGCACATTCTGGCATTTTTTATAGTTCATAGTCCTACACATCTAAGTACACATCTAGAGGAATAAGATTTTAGCACAATAATACCCGATATAAGTGTTAATTTAAATTTTTGGTGGAAATCTTTGTGTTACATTAAACAACGATAAAATATTTTTCCTAGACAATATTTGCTACTTCTGACCCTCTATAAGAGGTTAAAATATAATTTTAATATATAAAATTTAGAGATTACTTTGTCGATTGCAATATAATGTCCATATTTCATACTCCCATATTCTTTATATATAAAAAATCCTTTAATTGAATTACAATAAAATATAATCGATTATCTAATGACATAATTCGATCGCCACTAGTAATATGATAGGTTAGTGGCTTAACACTCAGTGCCTCAGTGATAGCGGGGTATAACCCGTATAACCGAAGAAAGCACTTAACACATTAAGCTATCGTTTACTTTAGCCAGCTATAAATAAGAGTGGAGATTACCGAGATTAAATTTCTCACAATAGCATTAGAGGGACTGCATTTTATGTACTTTCAGTGTTATATTTGTCATACAGTGAAGTGCTTTTATTGAATTCTTCAACGAATAGAATTTATATAAGTTCTATTTTATACATATTCTTGCTGATCCGGCGACGCGTTAATGTTGCGATAAAAATATCGTGTTCGTTAATCGAATCTGCACGATTATGTAACTTTGGTCAAATGTGCACTATATTTTTTTTCGCTTAACGAACACTATATTTTTATCGCCACAGTAACTTTACTTAAAATCGGTCCATTGATTCAGAAGATTAACCCGAAAACACACGGTGACATAATAATTGTATATAATGCTGTTTTTTTAATGTTAAACTGAAGGAGGCAAACGATTACTTGACGGTTATAAACAGTGGAAAGAAAATGATTTAAGCCATTTGGTGATACAATGGATTGCTATTACAAAATTGCATCCAGCTGGCACGGTTACAAAAGACCATTTCACTTGCCTCCGAAATTCGATGTAAAATAACCTCCACCTGATGCATCAAGCCTAACGACTGCTAAGACCAAGAGGTTTGTACGGATGTCTACGATTGGTATACAGTTACATCGAATAATCTAACCGCTCGCTCGCTTACCATGATCGGAATAAACCAAAATCTTATATTCTTTATCATACAATTTCGTAGCGGAAATGAAGATTTACCGTGTTTGTCGAGTATAATTTTATTCGGCTACCCCGTACTTAATTATTTGAGTCACGAAATTCCAGAACCTTCACACAAAGCCAGAGGGATTGACGATTTTTTCCCCAAATAGCCACCATCATTATTACTATTTTTTATTTCCCATTGTGAAAAGTAGGTAAGAGGATAAGTAGGCAATCCGCTTATACATTTTTTTTTGTTGCGGCGTGGAATCGGAGTAAAATGTGGCCGTAATGATATCTGTGTGACGGAGATGGTCCGTTTTTATGAACTTGTAAGTTAATCTTGCTCGCATGTCATATGGCATATTTAAAAAGTCACTGGACTGCGATTAGAGGTTATATGATATAAAAAGGCGTGCTATCCGACGACCTGATGATAAATTATTGACGCCTTTGGACATACATTTAGGTTGCGTATTGTGTATGCCTGCCTAATCACCCGTTGGGTCATTCGCCAATGAGAAGCCACATGCGTGCACGCGTGCAAAAACTAAACTTTAAGGCCCTGCGTGGAACGAATCGGATATTTGAGACGGACGACCGCCGCGGACACGTGAAGATTATGACGGTGCGTCTGGATTATAGTGATATACTTTTTGTAATAGAGGACTAATTAATTTATTATCTAGGAGTAGCGTAGCGACACTAAAAACATTCCCAAATTTTGTGTCAACAAGCCACTGGCACGACTTGCGCTGGCGTGACGTAGTGTTCCGTGTTTCAGAATACAGTTTTGCACACGGATATTCCTCCAGGTGTGGAGGGCTTAACTGCTTCCCGGACTATTGAGTCTCACAAATCTGAGGTAACGATAAAACAAACTTGCGGTAAGCACGCGGAACGGAATGATCAATTTTCTATCCGGCGCGGCTTTATAAGGTCGCGCATGTCTAAATGATTTTAGTCTTAGACAAAACTAAATTAAAAATAATTAATGTAATATCATAGCCATTGTTGCAACTCGATATAGATATAAATGACACGCTGCACTCCGTCATATAAAATTACTTAGCGTCAGAATTAATTGTCATATAAGACGAGACAAAAGCAATTTACAGCCGTCTCCGAACATTCCGTTCACGGCCAACCTCATAAAACCGTCATGTAAGCGACGATTTTACTCTGCAAAAATTATAAACAGTTCTCTCTTTTTTATAAATCTTCTCTTTTTATTATATATTTTATTATACAGGTTGCGATTGGTGCTGATTTAGTCGAAGAAGGGGAAGTATCCCTTTATGATCGTCGTGAATGTTACGTACGTTGTCGTGTTTTGTGTAGTTTGTAATAAGACAGATGATCAAATGATGTCAAGCTGAACGTATGACATGTTGCTGCTCGACATATGCTTAACTTGACATATATGTCGTCATATATGGGATGAAATGATCAGAAAAAAAAATGAGTTCTAGTTTCTTCTCGCTATAAGTAATGATCAATTTTACACGTTGATTTAATAATTATCAAGTTTTAAATAATCCCTTAATCAATTCCACATAATCTCACTTTTCATCTTCTATGTGTGCAAGGATATTTTTATTAGGCATTTATGCCATGCTGATGATAATAAATGATTATCATTAAAGCTTAGGCTAGAAGATACACGGTTAGTAATGGGTTTTCCGCGGATGAGTTAGCGACGGTTTGCTGATGCGTTAACCAATACGAATATGAACATTTTACAACACAGAAACAGATGAAAGGGCCAGACGAAATAAACGGGCTGAAAATTATGGACCATAAAACCGACAAACAATAACAATTGGCAGTGCGTTTCTCTGATACTTCATTTATTGTTACATGTTTGGTCGCATGCTTTTCTTATTTTGCATACATTATAAATACAATTGTTGAATGAAATTGTAGCAAAAAAAATTTGATTTGTCCTACAGATTGCGTGGTATATTATCTCAGTTTTAGTTATAGTTGGTTATATAAATCTCACGTTAATATAAATCTTATTTTAACCCACAACAATGTAATAAAGTAATATATATAAAAACTTTATTGAAAATGTATTAAGATTATATTATATACTATTTTTGTAATTTATTGCACACTGGTCCAGGCATTACTGTAAATTGTACTATAAAACTAATTTGAACTTTAATGGTTTATTAAACATCGTGTTTTTTCAACCATTGTGACGGCAAGGGATAATCTGTCAAACATAAAAAGGACGCCATTATCCATGAAGCGACCTACATTTTTTGTCTATCAAAGAAACTCTAAGTGTTACGCTTTGATGAATAATAATTACACAAATAAAAGAGTTAATAAACACAAGCCGGGAGCTGTGTAATTTGATCTTTGTCTCTTTTTGTGTTTTCAAAAAAAAGTTAAAGAGGGTACGTTTTTCCTGACACGGATTCGTGACCTCTTTAATGAGGCATTTTTCCCGTTTCTTTGTGGTTGAGCATATATTTCAATAAATTATACACAATAATATAATAAATGTACAGTTTTATGTGCCTGAAACCAGAAGTGGGATTATTACTTTATGTATTATGTGAATAAACCCGTAATATATATTACAAACCATTAGCCTAACTGGAAGGTGACATTAGCGTAATCCATAAATCAATATTTATGATCTCTGTGTAATAATTAATTACCTGCCTGTGCTTATATGGCACATGCTCATTCGATTTCTGATGTTCGAATAGGTTCATAAAATTACATGCATTATTTCGATTTTGTTATTTCTTACGCGTTGTTACGTGTGGTCACTATGATACAGGGGGTCCACAGAAAGTCCACTTATATGTTTACCATACCTATGTCTATACTAATATTATGAAGAGGAAACGTGTGATTGTTTGTTTGGTTATTTGAATAGGCTCAGAAACTACGAGACCGATTTGAAAAATTCGTTTACCATTAGAATCCTACATTATCAGTGATGAACTTAGGATAGCCTGGGTGCATCACTAATAAAGTAGGACTCTAAAACGCTATGATCATTATGAAAACTTCGATAATGTAACCAAGACGTGGGAAAAGTATCAAAGTAAATCCGTATTTAACTGCAGAAGTTATTGACAACTAGCTGTACCGACAGAAGCTTTTCTGTCATACATTTTAATTCTTGTCAGTGTTACGTAATATTAACGAGCCCGATAGTAAAAGAAGAATTTCATATTTTCATAAATTAAAGAATTTTTGTCACATTTCGTGAAATTTTCGTGCGAGGCCGGGGCGTACTGCTAGTTAATTATTAATGTGAAAATTTGTATGAATGTTTGTTAATCTTTCACATATCATTTTTATCCCGAAAAATTAAATGGCTACCTTGTGTGAAAATGGGATGGATTTCATAAGTGAAATTGAGTAAAACCGTATCTACCTATCTATCGTAATCTGAAATCATAGAATAGATATCAGGTACAATAATAGGGCAACATGTTGCAGTTCATGCGACACTGCGGAATCCTAGGAGCGTCAGTTAACATGCGACCGGACTGTTCGTATGGCCCTAAATGTGCCGGCATGGCACAGGAATACAATTTCGCCTAAAATCCCAATTATGTGAAACACGATCAGCTTATTCTGCGTATTTAGTTAAGTAGTGGAGATAATCGCTTAATTCAATTTGTGTGTTCTTTTTGGTTTCGCCAGCTTTAATTACTTGCGTAACTCTGGCTGGGGCGTAAGTAGGTAAAACTCATTTATACGAATCTAACGGACTGCAGATCCCATAGATCACCATTGGCACCATTTGAACAGACATCGACTCTACCATAATTCCAAAAATAACTAAAATATCGCCTAATGCAGATGACCTAACTGACTTTCTGATGGTTTCTAATTTTTAAGTGTGTCAATGCGCGAAAGTTTGAAGCATGCGCGATAAGTTTCAGTTTAGTTGTTTGGGAATATGCGGTGGCGTTAATTTGTTCCTGGCCCATACTTCATCATCCATATATAGTATATATACTTCAGATCAGTGGTTAAATTACAGCGTGATTGCCAGGTGGTTAATATCAAAACAGAAATACCTGATGATCGGTGTATTCGCTGTTAGTAAGCGTTCGCATTGCAAATATTCACTCTCATAATTTATTCCGAACACACCAAAGGATTCTTTCTTTACTGACGACTACCGATGCAAATAGACATCCGCATAATTGTTTTCATGATGATGCGTGTCTTTCCTAAGCCTTTCTCCTCCAATGGGTCAATATCAATGTAAAATTACACATAAACAATAGCTACTATTGTTGCGTTGTTTACTCAAGTTTTGGACGTTACACGTGTCGAGCGATGTCAGCGAAATACATAACCTCCAGAACTGCGGAATAAATTTGTTTGAGCGTATAATGAGAATTTCTTTACGCGAGTAACGTTAAGTTGTATAATAAGTTTTAGTTTAAATTTTAACACACCCATTAAAACTTGTCTTCCAGTTTACAAACAAGTTTTAACAGTAAATATATTATGAACCTGAAGTAAATAAAATGTTTTTTATATTATTCTAGGGCTGTATCATCTCGTGGTCTAGTATAAAGCATGTCAAACCCCAGTCGTGAGGTCCTGGTCTCGTGTCCCGGGTCGGACCAAAATGTTGTTGGGGTTTTTCAATCTCTAATAACAGTCCCAAAGTGAGAAAGCTGGCGGTGTAACACCCCCGTCCCTCTGAAAGCACGGGGGTCGTCGGTCCTGCGCCTGATTTCTCCCTGGTCCTCTCG
>JAFELO010010376.1:1322092-1400550 GCA_017140195.1 Eumaeus atala | reverse complement strand
TCGAACATTTGTTATTTATATTCTGGAAGGTTTCGGCGTTCTATATTCTAGACCATTCTAATAACCCAGTGACGTAATATCTCTGTAGTATTACATGAGCGAAATGTTTTACGGTGCCTTTATAGTTTTCCATGAAAAGTCAGTTTATCTCGAGTGGGTGGTGGCGTCAACAAGGCGCGCCGTCTAGCCGTCGCCTCAAATTTGTTTCGTAAGGACTGCCTAGTGCCTAGGTCTAGAAGATTTGTTCTGTAACAATCATCTATTATTATTATTCTGTCACTCTTTAAATTGGATGACATTTCGTTTCTCCACGATTTTCTTTCATAAGAAAATTGTTTGAATATTACGTTGGGATTCCAGTATTTTAAAAAGTATGTTTCCTTGCTATCAGAAAGAAAGTCCCAACCGAGTGGATGTAGTCATATTATTTTTTTTTAGTTAAGTTTCAGCTAAGATACAGTGAAACAAAATTTTGTAAGCTAAGTAGGCGATACGGTACAAGTCGAGCATCAAAGTAACTTGCGAGAGACCGACATCTTTGTCTCTTTATCGTGACACTATTTCGTTTCAACGAGTTTCAAATGATCACTAATGTAAGGAGGTTTCACTAAGAAATTTAATCGGATGGCTGCCCGACTACGCCGACACTTGTGAGAAGCCAGCCTAAAACGTGATCTCAGTTCTAAAAGACTGTAAATGTATGTCACTCTTTTTTCAATAATTTATATCTGCAAAATGTACATGCTGTAATAAGCTGTACAAAAATATTACAGTTTTCACATCTTTCTTCAATATTCACCAAGACTCGCCGTCATATATCTGATTTTGGCATATTTTCTCTATCCGTTAACATATATCTATCTATCTTTTAATTGTTAACTCATTTTTAGTATTTTAACTACCGTAATATTTCTTAGAAACTGAATAATTCCAACAACCATTTCACCTCGTGGAGTCGATGCCAGGACCTGGCGATCTGCGTTTGAAAATCCGTACCACGAGATCACGAAGCAATAAAATAAGTCCGGCCTGTCTCCGAAGAATACCTTTGATCAGTCCCAAAACAACCATAAACATCGGTTGCTGCGGTAAATTTATCGTGGTAGTGCAAATCAGAAGTCGCCACCGAGGTCTCGGACCCCCTAATTGCCCCCAATCGCGTTGATTGCCAGTTCATTGTGCACCGCAAGTAAACCAACATCACAGTTCTTCCTTAAATTACAGGTTGCGGACTTAGCGATCTTCCAATTATCTAATTATGATTTGGTGGATTTTAATGTGCTTTGGTGAACTTATGGTGTAGTTAATAAGAGTGCCATGCTGCATTGCGCTTAACTGGCAAAGTACCGCATCATACTGCCGCAAAATTACAGCTTTAATTTTCAGCAAAATTTTCTGTGGCCCATTAGGGGAGTGGAGGAAGATAATACATTTCCTTAGCAACTATGTGGATGAGCTATGAGCGTCGGTAGTCACCAAAGGCTCCGAATTCACGTTTGTCTTCTTGTAAAATAAAATAAAAAATACATCTATGCTAGGATTGTCTATAGGGAAATTGTCAATTACCGCCCAAACCGCGACAAGCCAATACACCCTGTATTAGCCTAGCCATCCTGTATTGTAGAGCACTTCTCTTTTACAATTAGAGGTTATTTTAGATTAAGGAATTCTCTAAATTTAATAATCTTATCTCTACTTAATCCTTATTAATTTGCTCCTTTTATGAAACCAGGAATATGATTTTTTAATAACCGCTTCCGTCAATGTCCCTGGATGGAGTTAGTCTCTACAAATGCTTGGAGTCCGCCGCGAGATGAATTTTAATATTATTTCAGAATTGAGATCCACGAATGCGAATTCATAAGAATATCACTGCAAAAAGACTAGCGCGAAGACATTTTTAAAGAATACATGTTGACCTAGTTACGCAGTACATTATGTATCTTTTAATTTATAAAACTTTTATTAAAAAAAACATTTGTTTGTGTAAATTTTTAAAAGTTATTTTTCAATAGTTTTGAATAACTTTTACAAGCAATTTTGACTTCGATTTTGTTTTATAGTAATATAGTTTTTTCTTAGTAGTCAATACTTCTTATTTGTGCAAATCAAAGAACATTGTCAATAAAATGCGCATAAATTAGGTCGCTGGATTTTTAAAATTAAAGACAATGTTAGACGATATTGTTTTTTTAATTTGAGTTTACAGTAGTTCTAAACTAGACGTAATTAGAGTTTTTTTTTTAGTTTGACTACTCAAACTACAGATAAAAAAGAAAATAGGATATAAATATTTAGGGATTCATGATTTTCTATTCTAATTGAAGCGAATTTTGCATTATGGTCCTCCTTCGATAAACTGGTGAACCTTAGTCTGAGAGAAACAGTTAATAAACAATTACGTGGACATGTCTCATAAATCACGATGAAACTCGTCTGTAATTCTGCTTAGTGGTAAAGAAACAGATAATGCAATTGTTGCATTGTAGCCACAATGGCCCGGCACAAACATGTTGTTCGCGACCGGCTGGAATGCCGCCGCATTTCATGCGGCTTGTGAGAGTTGTGTGGCTCTTTGAGTACGCACTTCTCCACAAGCTTAATGCTGATATTTATGGACTTCAATAGCCTATTTTATAAAAAATTAAGGTGGCGAACGACCAGTAAAGGCTCACGATAACGAATTAAGCTTCTCCAACTCTAATTGTTGATATTTTATTTTATTGTTTGATAAAAAGGCGGCCGAAGCCGATTTATGACCACCGACGCTCATAAACGTCGGCGTAACCTGAATGTAGATGTTTATGGACGCCATTAGTCACCAGAAGGCATGTTGCTACGCATTGAAACAAATCCTCTAGTTGATAAACAATCCCGTCGACACGTCTCATAAACCGTGTGCTCGTGTTGCGTGACTTGCGAGATGACATCTCGTGTGTGAAACTGTTTAATAGAAAATTGTTTACACGTGCTCGGCCCCCGGCGGAGGAGGTGGTTATTGGAAACCCCTACGGCGTGTAATTGGGGCCACAGCTTACCCTGGACAAGTTTCACCATCACCAGCCTGTATCGGCCCACAGATCAAAGGCTACATTCGACGATCGCATATTCAATACCTACTCTTCCTAAAGTATTATTATGGTGCAAAAGATATAATCGAATTAGCCCGGCGCGGAAGGTGATACAAGCATGATAAAAGTGTGAAGTGATAGCTACGCTGTAATGTTTCCTTATAGTTATAAAATTCCGGGTGTGCCAGTAGATGACAAGGCGTTTTTTTGCAAAGTAGGTATGAGTCCATAGACTACACATATACTTTTTTATAGTAAAGAACAAAAAACAGCCAGTTGAAGTTTTTGGATATAGACAGAGCTTTGTGCAGCTAAACCGAATAGAATAAAAAAAATTCAAGTATAATACATTTGCCTTTAAACGCGGCATTTTCCCGCGCATGACAACTGTCATGTGACACAACAACGTCAACAACGTGTTTAATCATGTCCATCATGTTTTTTAATCTTCCAGGTTCACAAATACATCAAATGTACAACATACTGCGGCAGCGCAATATTAATACAAACACCATGAACTTACCACGACACGAATTTTATCAGTTGCAAAGCTTCGTCACTTCTCGTGACGTCACGTTTCATTAACCCAGTGTCGCGCTTTCGAACTTGCCGTGTTAATTCTGCATTTTTCAGTACATTAATATATTAGAAAAACAACTATTTTTGCGTAGGTACATTTGAATAAGTTTCCAAATGCAATGAAACCAACTCAAATATTATATGGATCTAATATTTCAATTATAACTCGAGTACATAAATATGTTTTCTTGCTATTTTTTTAATTAATTTCACATAGCGGTTTCGATTTAGCATCAATCTAAAGATGATTCTAGGAGATCAGATATGCTAATATGGAAACTGTATGAAAATCTTATTTTTATATAAGCATATAATATAAAAATACAGAAGTATAATCTAGTGCCTTGCTGTTTTCCCCCGTTATTACAGTGCCGTTGGTAGTAGCGCTATGGTATATAGTCTATAATTATTTTTTTTTGTTGACGCGGGGAAACGCATTTACGCGCCTTCAACGGCCCTGGGTGTGATCCAGTGGTGTGTGGGGCTCGCGGCACATGATAGTGCCGAATACCCACAAAAACCACCGCGAGTGCCATCAGTGCCGCCCTTGGTGTGGTGCCCCGGAATAGCAAATCATCAGGGCACCTCGACGTCTAGTCTGCCCCGTTAGGGACCAACTCCGACTCAGATGAGGCTGCCCCGCACTACAGGACAACCCCACCGACTTTGGGACAGTGTAATGGGGTGAGGTTCCCATTCTCACCCCTTGGCCCGTGCGCAAAGGCTTCTAAGCCCCTCCGCCACGACAAGACTTGAACCATGGTGGGGATCTAGCATATAAACTCTCATGAATGTAGCTATCATTCATCATATCATAAAATTGTACAATTTTCTTAATCGGACTTGTAGTTCTAGGGATTAACGCCTTCAAACATACAAACAAATAACCCTTTAACTAGTACATAAGATAAAGGTAAGGATATTTTTATTTGCTTGAATATAGGTACAGATATGCATAGATGTTGATAGATAGTTGTTCCACTACAGTCTGCCTTTCTGGCGTGCAAATATTGAATCATTTTAGAATTTAAATTCTATTAATTCTATTGCAAGCAAGACAGAATATATAGTATACAATTAATCAATAACATGAACTTCCTTCAACAAGTATCAATTCGTCTCATCATAAACCGTGATTGAATTTTGTTTCATTATAAATATATACTATTTATATCAATGAGTAATTCTCTAAAATATCTATCTGTCGCTGCGAGTAGCCCACTAAGGGCCTAGGTTCCGCGCCCATGCGTTAAAAATGCTCTTTTGAGTCCTTTCGCAGCTTTATTAACGTTTGTTGCAGACATAAATGTACATAGGCACTACACATAAATGTTCCATTTGAACGCTCTCGTGCGAACCGGGCCCAAGTACATGTCTGCATATGGGCGCATAACCATATTTGAATTCTATGACAGTTGAAAGAAACTATTTATTTTAAGTTTTATCACCATAATATCGATGGTTTCGTGCTTTACTATTAATAGCTTCTTAAGGCTTGTTTGTAAGCGTACACTACAACGTTGACTACAACGATGGTTCCAACCAATTAAAAACAATTTTAGTGAGGCAATGAAGTGATCCGATGCGACTTCTCCTATGGACGCATATTCAATACTTTTCCGATTTGTTCCGATTAGCGCAGAAATCGCTTATGGTATCGTGCAGCTGTGACGTGTTACGTTTGGATTTCGATTTCATTGTGTTTATAACTGGGTCCCACGCAGAAGAAAGCATACAGCCATCTTCTTTAATGAAATTTGAATGTTTCTTAATTTCAACAGCCTCCCGGAGCACCCGAGGACGGAATCTGTGTTCTTTCACGTGGATTTGCGCCTTATCAAAACTAATGTAATGGCGTATGGTATCCATTTATACTAACAATATAAAGAGGAAATATTTAATTAATTGTTTGTTTGTTTGCTTTGATTTGGCTTCTAAATTACTGGACCATCAGAACCCTATGTTACCTGTGATAAACACGGGCTATATAACATTTTCTAAAACGTTGTGATCATTATAAAGACAACGATTCATCTTAAAAAAATCAAACTGAATCCTTTATATAGCTGCGGAAAGTATTATGTCCGGGACGGATGCGAGTAGCAGGAGATCGGTCGCTTTGGCGTTCATTGAGAGAGGCCAATGTCCGGCAGTGGACCGGTGAGGGCTGGTGATGATGATACCTGCAGAAATTATTGACTGTTCTGTCATGAATTGAATGAGTGGTCATCGTGACGTATAATATTTACGAGGCCGAAAATAAAGTTACTTAAGTATTTTTGTTAACATTGAATTTTTGCTATACTTAAATATCCGTTCGATAGCCGGGAAGGCGAGTAATATTTAATAATCCCGTTGTAAAATCCTCGTGACTATGAGCTGATATTTATTGAACAAACTATAAATAAACACGATAAATGTTTTATTGATATCATTCACGAAAACTAAAACAATGGAAATCGATAGCAAATAACCACAATGAAACTAAAATCAAATGAAACGGTCCCAACAGAAATGCAATTCTCTTGTGGCGTGAAGTCAACGCGTGGTTTCGCAGTTGGACCATGCCTATATCATGAGTCTTGCATTCGACGAATGGACTCTTTTATTTTTATTTGCACTTAGTTTAAGTACAAAATGAAACGAGCGTCGCATATGGGGCAATGTAATTAAAAATTGATCATTCAACGCCCGATATAGAACGCTTTGTGGCTTTATTTCGCTCAATCTTCTTGTAAGTTATTTTGGAGTTAATTTCTTAAGAAATTTTTAAACTGCGGTATGTACATGAGCAGTAAATCATGTGAGTGCCAAACATCGAGCGGAACGCTTTAGCGCGCTAACGAGCATCTATAACTTTAAAATCATGTTCGTTTTTATGGGGAAAACTCTAGGCGCGAGCTTATGCAATCATTTTTTATTTTCCTTTGCTAAAACCTCCGCGGATGACGTCAGTGGTCAATTGGTGAAGTGTCTGGGAACCTTAAATCATCTCTCAAGGATACCACCTCCACAGGGGCAAGCCCCGCAACGCCAGATACCCTTGCCTGCCCGGTTGAGGTTCCCATATTTCTTTGTAATGATAATTGTAATGATTGTGTAATAAAACAGACAAATAAGAAAAAAATCACACAAGCTTTCTTTACGCTAATGTAGAAAAGTACAGTTATGAAGAGAAGGTGATATATATCCTAGAAAAATTTAAAACCTATCAGTTGATGATTGATCACAAACTTTACAAAATCGTCCACTACGCAGACCTGCCTGAAAATGTTTACAAAATCTCCCTAGCCATCTAACAAATTATCTGAAGAATATAGGTAAATAGATTTTTATATGTTAATATTCGATTTTTATAGAAAATGTTTCTATTAGAACTTTCTGTTAATTTAAACTACTTTTAGATACCACACTCCGATTGCTTTCACTGTTAGAATAGTCGGCATGAGCGAATCGTTTCTACACAAAGCTCATAGAAACAGAAAGGGGGTTATTATTCTGCGGTTTTTGCTCGCTTCGGCCACATTTGTATGCGCTACACTCCGCGGTTGGACGCGGGATTAGCACCCCCCCACCCCCTCCCTCTACGTCATAATTAAACAATTCTATCCCGTCGGTTATTGCTTTCATGTACGTTAAAAACTGAAACTATTGTTCAAGTTCAGGGAATATTAAATGCGCTTGCGAAAGGCTAAATGATAAGTTCCATAATACTTTAAGTTTGAATGCAAAATGTCTGCGCTGTGTATGCGTCGCACACACATACGTGTCGGTATGTGTGTCATCTCGGTAGTGGGCGTGGAATGCGGTCGTGTCCTTCGTGCGTGTACATTTGCACACAGGCGCACAGACCCACAGCTATCTGGGCAGACGTTTTATAGGTTCCCAATTTATCATCTAATATGTGAGCGTTTAGTTTTATAGACACACAAATCATTCGTCGTTGCCTTTTACGGCGATTCATAAAACGAAACTGTTAAACATAATGTTAGTTAACTGAAAAAGTCATAAAAATGACATCACAATAAAAGTGATAGATTTTTCATTTCATGTTTGAACTGGAGATATCAATTATCATAAAAATCTGTAACTTAGAACGTATTATACATGTACATTTGCAGAAAAGACATTGCAATATTACTCATTCATAAGATAAATTATCTTAAATAAATATTTTTTTATTGGTAGTTAGTGTTTTTGGTTTTAAAACATATTTTACATCACCAATTTCAGTGAACTCAGAATTTGTTTAAAGACGATAGGTATTATGTAACCCGTGTTGTTATTTAATATACCGTATAAAATTTCATTAGGAGATAACTTTTAGTAGGAAAAAATCTTAATTGCCTTTGTATTTAAGATTAATTGGTCTCAATATAATATTATAATCTACATAGAACAAATTTTACTTTCTATTTTTATATTCATAAATACTAGTGATGTAATATTTTTAATAACAATTATTGAAGCAACGACAATTTTTCCACCAATCGAAATGATCTGTTGGTGGAAAAGTTGCATTTACAGTAACAGATGAAACAATTGAAGCAAGATGTTTATTCACGCGCCTGTGTGAGGTCAGTAAACTGCTCTAAAATGCCGTGCTCTTTCCGGGTAGAGAAATGCAATACTGCATCTACATCGGCGATACGAACATTTTTAACTGTAAGTAGAATACCGTAACAACATTGACTAATAGATGTGGGCTTGTTGTAACTTAAAATATACTCCACTAAAATGTGTTTTTATAAAGAAATGTTTTATGTTCGTCATAATTCTAAGCGGATGTATATAAGAAACAGTTTATAACGTTTTATCGATGCCGATAAAATGTACTTTATGTATCTAGTATAAACTAAATAATACATATTATTTGGTATCTTATACACGCAATTAAATAGGAGGAGTAGCAAGTAATTCACATTTTCTTATTACTATCTAGACCTTTAATGTGATTTATAGTATAAGGGGTGGAGGCCAACAAATCAACCCCTCTAATGGGCCACCGCCTACTCAACAAGGCATGAAACGCGACAATGTTGCAGTCATAGTGCTGTAGCGTAGGGAGAAGCTCTTTACGGAGGTATAATGTGAGCAAGAGGTACCTCCCCGGTCGTATCAACACAACTTGGCTGCATGGCACTACCACTTACTAAATAATCTATGAAGAAGAATGTATGGAAGAAAGAAACGAATTGTATGTGTGTCTGAATGTTATGCTTTATGTCGATGATCGTGGTTTAGTGGTAAGCTATGTTCATTCGATGTGAGTTCCCGGCTTCGAATCCCGAGTCGGACCGTACTAAAAGTGTTATTTAGGGTTTTCCAATTTCTAATGACAGTCCGAAGCCAGGGAGTTGGTGGTGTTACACCCCAGTGCCTCGGAGAGCACGTTAAGCCGTCGGTCCTGTGCCTGTCCGGTTTTCTCCGTTCATGTCGGATTGCCGTCCCATCGGAACAGTAGAATGAGAGAACAGGGAGTGTACTTGTGCCTGCGCAAACACGTAAACACTATAATGTGTTGCGCAGATGACTCTTCGCAATAGTTAGATCCACTAGGCCGCTGTAGCCGAAATTAGCAAGGACAACATATCATCATCGATAATCCACTTACATGATTGATGGAGCTGTTATTCACGGGCGAAGCCGAGGCGGATCGCTAGTGATAAATACTTGAACGATAGTTAATTATATCCCGTTGTAAGCAAACAGTGCCACGGTGTGTTCACCCGGACTCCGGAGTGTACCAGCGTTATCGATCGTTCAATATTTTATAAACAAACTGCACATGATTCATTTGCGATGTAAATGTGTACGGGACACATTTGGTGGAAGTGACCACCAAAGGACCATCGGGTAGCATCCCTCCCGTCTGCGGGAGAGAGGCGAGACAGTCCCCCTTTCGACCCCAAACCAAGTCCCTTCGCCCGACGAGCACTCATTACAATTAAGATAAACCTGTATATAAATATAATAAAAAAGGTTCAGAACGAGGGCGTTTGTAATATTTTTCGTGTGAATGTGAATTTCTATGATCAGTGCTTTACGGATATTAAGATACACGTTAGAATAGTCTCGATAACACAATAGGCACTAGGTACATAAAAATACACTTTAAGCAGATTTTTTGGGCGCAAACACGAAATCGGCGTCTTTTGACGTCTATCCCTATAGACATTGGCATTATTAATGTCACACAAATGCCTTGGCTACCTCCCCTCCAATGGGCCACCGGCTACTCACTAACCGTGCGTACACCGTAACCGTCCTGTGAGGGTGTATGAATTAGGTGTTTTATGTATGAAATAACGTACATATAGTGGCGGAATATGCACGCCACCAAATAATACTTCTTGTGTTAGTAATAGTGTTTTGTATGTATATTGGCAACGTAGCACTTGAGTAATACCTGCAACTACATAAACAAGACGATAAACGGTATCGACACTTATTCAAATATTAAACTCTAGCATCTCCCCGCGGTTTCACCCACGTAACTCCGGTCCCATTAGTCCTAGTGGCACAACCTTTCTTGATAAATGAACTATTTAATAGAAAAATATTTTTTTGAGCCATGAATTCTTGAGATTAGTACGTGCAAACACACTCTACAGCCTTATATTATTCATATAGATTAAATCACTCCGATTATTACTTTACGCTAGCCATCGTCTCAAGAGGACTACGGTGCTTTCATGTCATAAACATGTTCGAAATATTTGTAGATTCTCCAATGTTAAATTTAGTTTATCCAATTCAAGGCGAATCATGTCTTACTTGAACTTTTTGTGCTTATGTATTACCTTAGCTTTAACTCCATATTTTTATTATGTTTATCAATGCTACTAGAGCTTTGTGTGTTTAACAGTAATATAGTAAAACAGCAATGTTGAACTTGTCTTTATTTCTATGTTAAATTAATTATAATTATCATCAAAGCATTCAAAAGTAAATTAAAGATCAAGAGTAGGGTTTGTGGGCAAACGAATGACCGAGTTAGTGTTGAGATTGGGTTGCAAGGCGGGAAGGCAGCAGAACTAAGGCAGTGAGAGAGTGGAGGAAAAGGGAAGGATATCGGCCTACGGGGAGAACAGCGGCACGGGTCAGACAATGTCGTAGCCACTCCCGCGAAAAGTTGGATCCGGAAGGCCCCAGACAGGAGGGTGTAAGAATTTATTATTGGTTCCGCGGGGAAATTGCCACTGCGCACTGCCACCAGGCTAGGGTGAGTTCCAATGGGTGTATGGAACTCGCAGAACCCGATCGAACCCCGCGGGTACCATCGGCGTAAGAGAATAGTGCTATCCCCAGTAGTAGACAGATTGTAGCTGATAAGGAAGAAAAATACTCAAATATACTCGTACAATATAATCTGTACATCTACAAGTAAACTCAGCTTAAAGAGGAATTGTACACTTTTATTTTACATAAAAAAATGACATAGCTTATTCTGCACCTGGCAGCTGCTGAGAGAATATTTTTAAACCTATGAATATTATAGAAGGCAAGTCTAGGAGAGCGTCTAGACTCGCATTGAGGATTATTAGAAAGTGTCTGGGTGTTACTGTATTCAAAGGTTAGCTACTTTAAAGCGAGAAAGTTCAAACGTCTAAGGTGAGTTTAATTGTAGACTTTTTTGTATTTTGGATTTAAATTTGCACTGCTGTTGGAGGTGATTGCACTGAAACTTGAGCACTCTTAGACCAATAAATATTGCGCAGTGTTATTGATGGTCGAGGGTAATAGTGGATAATGATTGAATGCAAGATTGATGGACTGTAATTTTTATTTCGCTATTCAGTTGCGCCCATAGACATCCGAAATATAATCATACAGATGTGTTGCCCTTCTTTCCTCGTCCCTATTCGTCATTTGAGCGAGGGGTACAGCCCCGGTTCAGCCGGCCTAATTCGGTGCATAGCACTACATACCACTTACCAAATATCTTTGAGAATAATATGGTACATTGTATAGATAACGCGACGAGTTTCACAAGACAATCAGGACTTTTTGCACTAGCTAACCTATAGTCGTGGAATCCTCAAACAGTGATTTGGAACAACGGTGAGTCAGGATTCCGGAATTCAATTAATGACGCGACGGCTTTGTGATGAGGTACAAAACGAGTTTCTTGCTAATGTTAATTATTTTTTGTACAACTACCCGTCTATTCAATTGTTTATAGTTTTTTATTGCAATAAAGTATTACAACCTGAGTTTACTCCTTAATATAAGATATAACTTGCGGTGAAAAAATACAAGTAAACGAATTTGTTTGGTGGGCCGATGCGTTGCACTCCTTGTACCTCCCCCCCCCTCCCTCAATGGGCTACCGGTCACTCACAAAATTATATACCAATGAATATTGCTTTAAATATCAGTCGCGACGACACAAATGTCATCCCCATCAATGTGAATTGTTATTACTAATGTTCTTTGTGCCAGCTATTTGAAAATCATATGTTTTGTAGTGTACATACATTATTAAATAAATAAATAAAATAATTAATATTAGGAATTGTAAGTATCAAGGAAAGGAGGAAAAGGGGGCAACGCATCGGCATATTAATTATCGGATGTTCATGTGCGTCGGTAGTCGTAGAAATGCTTTCTTGTTCCCCTATGCTATAAAAATCAAGTAATAACGAAGAAATCAACGCATCATAGAGATTCACAAGATTACTGGCAGCTAATAATAGCTACCTGAAATAATTATTAAAAAATATAATTAATTAATTCCTTTTGGAACTTATTTCGCTAGCTGATTGCTATGTAATTAATAAGTTTCCCCACTTATATAAGAACGATGGTATTAGAAGGCGAAAATGAAAATGAGCTTGTGAACCTATTGAAGCAATGAGCTCTCCTTATACTTCCGCAAGCTTCCGTTGGCCTATTGGAAGTGAGGAGAGAAGGATACCTACATGTCTGCAAAATATAAACACGTACACTTAATTTCCTCAAAAACCTTTCATATATCGAATCAATAAAAATACGAAATTCACAAGCCAACGCATTTGCATAACAATAATGCGGATGTCTATGAGCGTCGGTAGTGATCAAAAGGCTACCAGTTCTCGTTAGTCTACTTATACCATAAAAAAGACGCTATCTTATGAACTATCGTCAGATGTGAAAGCTTACAACTGATAATATAACAACTGCGTAGCTACTTTCAATATCCACAAATTGTTTAACGCAAGCCGCTGTATACAGGCGTGTCCCATCAGACACCCCACACACAGATCTAATCTCCGACACTCGGGATTATGGACGAATTGATCACAAACGATTCGGCATGGTCACAACAATGGACTTTCACAATACACAAGCTGAAATGACGCTGTGTTATTGGTTTCTGATCGCGCGCCTGGTGCGTGGCGTTAATCTCGTTGATACTCGTAGTAAAAGTAATGTTATTCTCACATGACCGAAATTTACTATTGGTACCGTTCTTTTGTAGGCCGTAGATTCTCCCGCTGAACCCGGATAATCAGTTCTTTTTGATATCCCTATCTCTCATTCTATATAATGTTAGATTTATTCAAATCGGATCAGTAGTTTCTGAGATTAGGGCGTTCAAACAAACAAACTCTTCATCATCATCATCATCACTATCAGCCCTTATGGGTCCACAGCTGAACATGGGCCTCTTTCAATGAACGCCAAGACGACCGATCTCCTGCTAGTCGCATTCATCCCGGATCGGCTACTGGACGGAGATCGACTTCACATCTTTTTTTGTCGCGGGGAAACGCATTTACGCGCCTTCACTGGCTCTGGGTGGGGTCCAGTGGTGTATGGGGCTCGCGACACATTATATAGTGCCGAATACCCACAAAAAAAAATCGCGAGTGCCACCAGTGCCGCCTTTGGTGAGGTGCCCCAGAACAGTAAATCATCAGGGCACCTCGACGGCAAGTCAGCCCCCGAAGGGACCGACGATACTACCACAGATGGGGTTGTCCCGCACAAGTTAACAACCTCCCCGAGTTTACTACAGTGCAATGGGGTGAGGTTCCCATCCTCGCCCCTTGCCCCGTGCGCGAAAGCGCCGCCACTTTTTGCTCTTCTGCCCCTCTTCTTAAAAGAGTAGTAAGGTACAAAGAGCGGCACCTCCTCTAGCTCTTTAGTCCCATCTCCTTACAGGAGGGGTACTAAGAGCCACCACCTCCTCGGTTCAATTGGTTTAGCCCAAGGTGTCTCGGATCACCTTAGGCTACTGAGCCCCACCGCCACGACAAGGCTTGAACCACGGTGGGGATCGTCTTCACACTGAACCGACCACCAACACTTCACTTTCCTGAGCTCTTCAGCTTTATATTATGTATCAGGTATAAATATGCCTATGTATCTGTAACATATAGTCGTAAGCCGTCTTCGTGACTTGTCGCGGTATATTTATCATTTAACCATCCCAGTCAGCGTAACTCGCTCGGCTTGTTGTGTACCTATATAATAAGGATGAGATGGCAGTCCAAATTAATTAACTCAACAGAGTCTTAATTCAGGCTAGGCTTTTTACTAATATTCTTATTTCCTTTATTTCTACTGAATATGTTTAATTAGTAATTAATATTTAAAATTACATATTGTTTTCATGAACCATAGCTACGAACAGTCCAGATTAAGTCACATTTTTAACAAAAAAAGAAATGGTTATCCAAGGCGGTTCACACGTTTAGACGCTACGGTGCCACTGGCTTACACACACACACACATCAAGCTAATAACGCCACTCTTTTTTCATCGGGGGTTAAGAAGAAGTAAATGCTCCTAATACATTATATGTTACTAGGTTACTTTCAAATTCAGCATTACGTCATCTGAATATTTGAATATAACATACAGTTTCGAAATTTTTGAATGTTCTAAGTAGCCTGTAGGGCTGTAGTAACACCATTATTCCGCGTTAAGGGCCATAGGATAAAAGGTACATAAATGAATAGTTTATATCGCATACCCTTTTCATACCCATCTCCGTGGTATCAGTATAATCCTTATGCGTCCCCATAAAAATCTTCGTACATGTTCAACAAAGCGTTTGGCGACTGCTTGAGGTTGTAAAGCTTTTTATGGCATTGTCAAGAGACAGGGTAAGTGACATATGTGGCCTCTGCCCCATGGGATATTGTCGATACCATTGTTAGTCGTTTAATCGCTTAAAGTTTATGAATCTGTGCCATCTACCTGTACGTATTATAAAACAAAGTCCACAAAGGCTGTTTGTCTGTATATTACATACAGACAAACAGCCTTTACAATTGTCTTAAATTCTACTAAATGTAAAATGCGGTCTTCACGCATGGATAGAGGAGGAGTGTTTTAGTGTGTAATTTGTTAACAATTTACACACGGGCGAAGCCGGGGCGGATTGCTAGTTAAAAATATTAATAGTGCGATTAAACAAACAAACTATTCAGCTTTTTATAAATTTAAAGAGCTTGTTTGTTAGAAAGCGCCGTTCTCAGGAAATACTGTTACGTATTGAAAAATCTTAGATTCTTCAAAAGTAAGACTATTATAGGCTAACCGTTATGATATGTTTCGGGGGGCGAGCGAGGGGGCTGGGGCGAGCGAGGGGGCTGTGTCTTGCAGTGGACGTCGTCCAGCTAATGATGATAATGATGACGACGCTACGACCAATAGGAACGCAGTTTGGCGGGTGACCCAGCTGGCGGTGATTAGTATAATTGCAAGAATATGTAATGAAATCTAATGTTATATTTATATTATAATAAATTTATGGATAAGTAATACAATACGATACAATTCTATGTAATGTCTTTAATTAACTTATAATTATACTTTATATTGAATAATAAATATTTTTAAATATAACTTTTGAAGGATTGGAGTCTTCCTAAAATTACGGGAAAGTAACGTGGGGTAATGTAAAATGTACACCCAATGCGGATTAGTTAGGTAGTGGTTATCCTATGATTATATATGTATAGCCAAAATTGACTTAAACTTGAGTCTAGATAATATATCTGGAAAATATATAGAAATAAATATTCAAATTTTGCACTTTTCTTATCATAGTTAAAAAGGTATCTATATTTTTAATTTTTTTTTAATACTTAAATTAAAAAAAAAAACACCTTCTAAGTTGATTTGATTATATATCCAACGAACCGACTTTTTTAATACGAAATACAACATGTAGGGGTGAAATATGCCACCGAGAACGCTCAAGCCGCATAAAACGCAATAGCTATTCATATTACTATTCTATTTATTTTATTACATGTGACTTTGCGGCACGGCGGTATCATGTAAGCGAGAAGTTTCGCGGTCGTGTAAAATCAATTCAACTACAATTCAGCATGGCACTTCCTCTTTCAGCACCACGATAAAGACATCGACGCACAGTCATATATATATGCCTGTTTCAATTAACGCTAACAGTTATTCTCCTATCGTGTGACAGTGTGCTGGCGTGGAGACAGGGCAAAGAAGCAAGCCGAGGTCGACAATATCGATGGATTACAGTTGCCTATTACCAGTCCGCCGATTAAGAAGCATGTCCAGAGTTAAAGTAGAATGAGAGGCGGGTGTAGTTTTGTGCTACAAAGTCCGCTCTGTAATAATAATATAAATCCCCAGAGTTTTTTTGTCTAAACGCGCTAATCTGAGGAACTACTGGCCTGAATCAAGTTTTTTTTGCATGGTTTAGTCCATTTATCGAGACAGGCTATAGGCTGTATACCATGACGCTACGACTAATAGGATCGGTGTTAGGCGCGTGAAACCGTCCGTGGTTGGCGGTGGTGATGTCAGTTTTCTATATTTACTATTTTACACATTAAAGAATGACATATAGTATTTGCGGTATAGAAAATATGAGTGAAATATCGTGATGCATTAACTCTCAGCCTAACGCTTACGACCCGGAGACTGAACGTATTTACTATTGTGCGATATACATAAAACTTCAGCCGTTAGTAAGCCAAACGTCTATAGCGCAAGTAATAATTGTAAGGTGATTAATTGCGAATGCAGGTATGTACGGTGTAAGCAAACATTTTGGTAGTTAAGACGTCTTTATTGCAGGTGGGGAATAAATGGCGCCTATAAATTAAATAAATTGTCGTCTTATAAACTTGTGATAATACGAATAGTGCTTACATACGTCTTACACTTAGTTTAACTTTAAATGTAGTTGAATTACAGAAGCAAACACTTCGTTGTTTAGGCGAAAAGTACATATATAAAAATAATATATACTTTAATAATGAGCTATTTTGCAGCATATTTAATATAATCTATCAAATGCACTTAGTGGATTTTTAAGATAACTAGCTCCCCGCATTACTACCCCTTAGAATCCGAATTTTAAAAAATCCCGTTTAGCGAGCACCTGATAACTAAAGAAAAACTCCTAGCACTTGGTAGCTTCTGAGATTTGGTGATGAGTGAGTGAGTGAGTGAGTCACTCAGTTCACTTATATATATATAATACTTAAAAGATAGCAGTCCTTTGTATGTAGAAGATAGATTTTTCTGTCGTTATAGAATTTAATACTTTAGCCTTTTCATCATGATGTGTTTTCACAATGTGGATAGACAAAAACTGTAAAAATCCTAAATAATACACACTTGCTTAAATTATGAAAGAATTAATGACCACCACTTAAATCCCAAAGCCTATTCCAGCAGCGAACGAATCCGTCACGGTTCAAACATCTTATGAACAAGCTGTACTTACAACTTCAAGGTCATGTATAAACTACCCCATCCTCACTACCCTGATATTCCAAAGTCCACTACCGTGTTCTTTACGCTTAACTCCCACCCGCGATCTACCTTTGTATTTACAAACCGACATCACTTAGGAATCTTCTACAAAGGGGCTAATTTATTTCTAAAAGACTCACGTATCTGTGGAACCTCTGGTGTTGACGATGGCTGTGGGCGGTGGTGATCACATACCATCAAACGAGCTCGTTTGTCCCCTATAAAACCATTTGTATGTACAATAATTATTACGAGGATAGTATTCCATAAAACATTAGTCTGGTGATATTGATTATGCCGCGGTTCCGCCCCCTGACAGTCTGTCGCGCCTGCCAGCCGACGATTAGTCTGGTCTGGTCTAGTATACGAGTATATAGCGCCCTGCGGTTTCCATCAGCCCACTGTTGATATTTTGAAAATGGATGTCCTATTCTTGTTTGGTTTAAACAACAAAACATCGTTAAGAAATGATAATATTAGTCTTACATTTATAAATTTTTTTCGGCCAATTACATTATTATGGATGTACCTCGATGAATTGTTGAAACTGGTTGTATGTAATATAATTTGAACCAATAAATTAGTGGAAAAAGTAGAAAAAAGTAATTTTGTTCCATCAAATTATGCTTAACATGAATTTGTACACCATGTGTAGTCGGGTTTCCATGTGAACAGACAAAAGAAAAAAGAGGATTTATACTCGTAATTTTTCATTTGCAGTCCTCAAAAATTAGGATTTCCACTAATAAATTAGTTATATATGTACTTAACAGTAAATAGTTACGAAGCAAAAATTTTCATACAAAATAGTATTCCGTTCGGCTACATGTGTTTGGCTTTCATTGGTATAGTTCTTTCATTGGTATAGCTGTTTCATTGGTATAGCTCTTTCATTGGTATAGCTCTTTCATTGGTATAGCTCTTTCATTGGTATATAGCTCTTTCATTGGTATAGCTCTTTCATTGGTATAGCTCTTTCATCGGTCCGTCAGTGGACAGTGGAGTGATGATGATCGTAATTATACACTCATGAGTCACGTCTTTTTTACAATTCAGAAAAACCCAATAAAATGTTTATCTATGTGTTTACGCATTAGAAGACAAACCTCGTTGCATATTAATGTCATAACATAATCATACACAAATGTGTCTGCGGAGACAAAAGTGCACTATGTATTATTCTTTCATTCTCCTATTCTGATGGGACAACAGGCAACTCTTCGAGGCACTGTGACACCACCACCTTTCCGACTCCGGACTGTTAATAACAATTGAAAAGTCCCAATAACGTTTTTTCGTCTGACACGGGACTCGAGTCCGGGATATCACGTCTGTGGTTGAACATGGTTGCCGCTAGGAATCAGGACATTACCAAGATTATGTTGAGTTTCAGTAATCGCGCCGGCCTGATCCAGCTGCAATGCAGTATAAATAATATCGTAAAGATATATTTTAGTGTGTCGTCAGAAGATTCTGATAAAGCTTGAATTAGGTGCACTTTTATCACTTTGTTGATGCCAGTTTAAAGTTGAAATGACAAGAGTTCAATATTTACGTGAAGGTTGTAAACATTTTCATCGAAATTCAATAACAAATTGATTGATATATGAAGCAGTGTTCTCGTGAACAACGGAATTGATGAAAAGAGTTACAAAATAATTCATCTTAAATAACGTAAAAAATACTAGGTATCCCGAGAAAAGTAATGATTCTTTAGAAATAAAATAATAATTTTTACTTCTGGGTTAAATATTTGTGAAACAAAAATAAAGTGCGTTTTACTTGCACATGTTACGTTTCTAATAAAAGAGTCCGCACTCACCGGTCGCACATATGCACATAAACTCGAACACATACGTACGTAACGTGCACGTGACACTTTTCTGTCAACCCGGTCTTTTTGCGTCGGATTTAGTAGTACTGTAAAATATAAAGCAATCTCGTAAGATCACCTTTGAGATGATGTTACGTATAAATACGGGGCACCTACTTCTAACATTGACGTTACGGATATAGTGTCGGGTGTAGTGCGACTTGCGGGGGTTCACCTTCAATCGGGCATAGGATGTCGAGTTATTATTGCATATTCATTGTGTATATCAATTAGTACTCCTTGTTTGTTGCCTTTGCAAAAGAAAATATTACAGGTCCGGCACGTAACTGCAGCGCCGAGTGATATGTGGATGGGTTAGCTGCGCATTTGTACGACTGGAGAACCAATCGCAGCTCTTGCCCGATGCGTGTTACCCTCCCGCGTCCCACCCTTGCCCCTCCGGTACGGTATTCCGTGCAGTAACCGTCAGCGCTATACTTACATGTCCGTCTTATACTGCGCTAGATGCGCAGGAACGTCTGGGAATAACTTAAGCATATAAATATTGGCTACATCGTGAGGCATTTTCCTTTCGTCGAATTGCTAATTCCACGAACTCCCATCGACGTTTACGAATTACGAAGTTTGCATTGTTCACAATAATGTAAACTTTTTTCTTCGCACTACATTGTCAACCCCTTGTGAATAATATGCCGTAAATGCGTTGGTTGTATCGCTAACGATTATTGCCACATGTTTACGATGATTGGGTACGACTCGCAGAGGTAAGGTTTAAGAGGTTTATTGTGACTACGGCCGCTCAATGCACGACTTAATGGTTACTAAAGTTAAAAATTTTTTTGAGCGTATGCCTAAAGATTTATGCATAAAAATTATACATTTTTATGATAAGCAAAATTTGAGGTATGACGTTTATGTTTGATTTGTAATATACTTAATCAGAGATAGTACGACGTTTAATGTTTAGAGATACATATTTCAAAGTACATACTTAAGTAAGTATTTACTTACGTAGTTATCACAAAAAGCAAAATTTTATTTAATTAAAATTTTGCGGATTTTTTTTGTTAATGGGTTCGTGTCGATGTTTCCAACAAGAGTCACACTGAAGTATTCTGTAATACAAAATATTTATTCAAACTAATGACAACCTACCCGAATGAGAACAGGCCCACGAACAGAATATAGTTATCTATGTTACGTTCGTATCGTAGTAACCGACAAAAATACCTTACAATTGTCATATAACATTACAACTACCCAGAAGTATATTCCTCTAGCGTTAAAACCCAAGCCTATACAGTTAAGACACTCAGAAGCATAACACTCCCGAAATAGTTGGTTCAAAACTTAGAGTGCAAAAATGTAAATATTCAGCTACTATTTCGTTATTAGAAAAAAATATTAACATGGGAACAATACTAAAAACTGTATACACTACACAGAAAATATCAACTGAAATCCCGGAATCATCTAAGCGTTGTTTTATACCTTTAGGGATCAGGAAGGGTGGGAAGTGATTGATGACTGGGGACCGTATTGTCCGCGCGTCTATTGTCCCGCCAACGGACGAAGCAACTGGACAGACATACACGCATTGCTTTTAATATGCCACGTTGTAAAGAAACCTCTGTGTTTCTAATTGGAGCCATCATATTTCTGCATGGATATTACTCCTGTAATCAACGAGGCCGCTCTATTGTCATATGTTATAATCCATGCCGTTTTACATGTTGCCTTCCCTTATGCCTGTGTACATGTTAAATGAGACTTTAAAGATATATCAAATTATACATTCTTTCGTATGTAGTGATGTAGACGGTATGTTGGCTATTAGTGTCCAAGTTTGGGCGCTATATATATATTTGTGCAAAGAGGAAAGCTTCCCGTCGCTTTTTCAAAGAATAGCACGAATATATTTTAAATTCGGTACAGTTGAACATTATATGGTGACCATGTGCAAAAAGCTGATATTGAGTAGATTAAACATTACATTATACTATTTTAATTAAAAAAAAACAAAACGAATTAAGTTTTTTTACTTGGTAGTGCCTTCTTTTCTATTACCGACATAATAATGTGGATGGGGCAAAGCGGGAACACCATGTAAGGATCGTGATACGTGTTCCGTTGCCTCTGCGTACCCCAATAGGCGTGAAGATGTGTGTGTGTGTGTGTGTGTGTGTGTGTGTGTGTGTGTGTGTGTGTGTGTGTGTGTGTGTGTGTGTGTGTGTGTGTGTGTGTGTGAGTGTGTGTGTGTGTGTCATTATCATTCAACGAAACTTACAGCTGTCATGATTATTTACTACATGTCATCATCGGCGTCATTGAACGATTACACTGAACCGGTGTCACGCTAACACAGAATTTACATGACATGTCAGTATATCGAGTACGATCCTGTGAAAACATACACACAATTGTTTAATTCACACTGAATAACACGTGTACCGCTTCGCTGGGAGAGATTAGTGTAAACATTAGAGACGGGGACAGGGGTAGAGGGGGATAACAGGATTACTCGCTCGTTTCATAAAACCAATCGAGTGCATCAAATGTACAGTATGTTGGTCACAACACAATTAATGCGAGAGGCAGTTGTCTTTACACAATCAAATTCTGTGAAATAATAGATTAGATCTGGGTTTATCAAGCTGGGGTGAACCCCTAGTTAGCAAATTCACCCGAGAGGCATCGGTTTGTAGGGGTTTCCAATTTTCGAGTAAATTCAACCGATTTTAACCGATAAGACAATCGATTATCGTAATGGTGAAGTAACCGGTATGCCGTGACCAATTCGGATTTTAAACTTATAAAAATATTAATTAAACATGCATTAAGAAATTAGTGCAATGCCGCATTCCAGAATACATCTACCACTGTAAAGTGACAGCAGAGGGGAGCCCAGTACGTCTGCATAACAATTATGCAGATGTTTATGGGCGTCGGTACCCATCGAAAGGCTCGTGTGCTTCGATATTCTACAGTAACACATCGCAACACTGTTTAAAAGGTAGCAATAACGAGATCATAATATACAAATGATCTACGGATTCATGAAAAAGCATGAATCTAGAACGAGGTGCTAATTGGATCTGGTACATTATATAGATCTCAAAGCATATGATTGGCACACGCTGCAGTGTATTTGCATCTAATTTGTACTCGCGGCACAAGCGACGCGCGTATAACGAGCTACCTTCGTTAATTATGTTTCGCTTACAGTTATTTACTTGAGCATATTGGTTCCGCTTGCGTACTGTCTGTGATAGTCTCACATATTGGTAGTAGCTAATGAAGCATAGGCCTAATAACGTTAGGGTGTTGTGTTCGAATGTTTCAGGTTATTTGTGAGATAGATAAGTTAAGAAGTAATTATTTGTGGTGCCTGAATTTCTAAGTTCTGAGGAGAAATTAATTTCTTAGAAGTAATAATCAATAACCCATGTGTATCAGCTCTAATACTCGACTAGAGTTTACTCCTTAAGAACGAACATAATTCTGATATGAAAGGCGCTCAAGAGAAGTAAGCGATGTAAGCATTGTAACTCATATTTTTTGGAGTACTGTACCAAAGACGAAAAACGGAATCATTACTTAGTAATGATTCCGTTTTTCGTCTCCGCTATCCGTTTATCCGTCTGCCCATCAGTATCTCATGAACCGTGTTAGAAATTTCTCAGATGATGTATTTCTGTTACCTCTCTAACAACAAATACTATGAAACAGAATAAAATAATTATTTAAGTCCCATAAAACAAACGTTTTTTTCCGATTTTTTTAGATAAGATGCGCACCATCTCGGACAATCTCGTGCGCGTATAAGACTCGCACTTGGCCGGTTTTTTTCATGTCAGCCTGTGACAATATATGTTATAAGAGGGGACCAACAATGGAGGTAAAGGACTGTTAAATCCAACCTCCCTATCGCAAAAAAGGAAAAAGAGTGACATTTCTTCAACACAGAGAATGTTAAGCCTTACAGCCAGAGACGACAGATATACTTTTTATATAAAATATTTAAGTAGCAAAATATAATCGCTACAAGCCTTACATATCATTTCTTAAGGAGGAAACTTCAGTCGAGTGTTATGGCCGACACACGTAGGTTACTGATTATTACTTCTAAACATATTATCCTACTGAATTCCAGAACTGTCAGTCTGCATGCAATCGATTTTCGCAAAATCTAGTGAAAAGTGATTTTAAAGTGGTAACACCATTGTAAAGAACAATTTTTAATGGCCGTTTTAAGGTAAAGTTTTGAGAAGTTAGCAATCCAATCCGTTTTATTCACGGGCGAAGCCGGGGCGTATCGTTAGTACGATATACAGTAGTTTGTGCTAAGCCTGTTCAAAATCTTTAAATGTTCGAAATCCATCTTCGAAGGGAACATGTGCGAAGTAATGAAAAACGTAAGTTCCGGGAACCGATATGTTGATTTAAAACCCATCCAAAGGTTAAACGTAGCGAGTAAAACGACTAAGCTGTGCCGTGCCTCTCGTTTTTGCTTTATTTGTGCACGGTTGATTTTGTCGCTTATACACTCTCCGTACACCAAATTGTGAATCTGACTTGATTGAATCGTACGCTACCCACGGGAGTGAAGTTATTTTCCGACCTATTTCCCGCCGCATCTACGGGCTTCACGACATTTCGTGTTTGTTTTTTAGTTCGTTTACTTTTCAGGAGCCATTGTTTATATGTAATCATGTGCAGTATATGCTGTATTCGAATAAATATAAATGGAGAAATACGCCATTCTTGCCCCGCTATTTGAAGAAACATATTTTTTTTGTGAATTTGTTTTGGTATATCTTGTGGATGGTAAACAGTAAATGGAAATGTTTTTATTCGAAAGCAGCGCTCTGCGGTAGTTCATACAAATTTCATCACTGAATTTGCCATTTTAGGCATAAAATATTCACAAATTCTTATTTCAATTGATATTTCATATATTTATTAATAATTAACTCATAAGAATTAATGGTAACATGATGCTGTGGTAATAAAATATTGCGATCATTAATTGATATAAAACATTTTAAATTAAGAAATTTTACACAGGTATGTGACTTTGTCAATCTGAAAATATAGACTAAATTTTATGCCAATAAGCCATCTCGTTGACATAAAATGTCTACATTTTCCATTGGATAAAATCAGATATCTGCACCAAATTTCTTTATAATCGGTCCAATAGTTCCGAAGATTAGCCCGGACAAACGTCACTACACAAGTGTTTCTGTTGAGGTATACCAGCGAATGCCCCTAGGACCTGCTCCATGTAACAAGTAATGGTATGTGATCACGTTATTAATTTATTTAATTGTGACGATTTTTTTTTCATTGTGATATGTTGAGATCAACAAATTATGTGCTGTACTTTTATGATAATATCCACTATCACATAATTAGATACCTATACTATAATATACGCCAGGCACAGGTAGTACCATGCCGCATAGGAGGGGGTAGTGAAATGCATAGTGCATGATGCATGACACTACATATTCCTATGCAATACCTCACGCCCACATAATACCGCCGTAAAGTTGCATCTTCAGTGTCGCGTTTCGTGCGGTTTGTCAGTAGCCGAAGTAGGGCAACACATCGGGCATAGTAATAATGTAGATGTTCGTAGGTGTCGGTAGTCCTAAAAAAGACTCCGATCTCTCGTTTGCCGACTATTCCATAAAAACAATCAGTCTATACTCTATTCGCAAGTGTAACTGCACCAGACACGTTGTAATCGTGACTCGCGTCTCTGCGAGCTTGCGGCCTTGTGCCGGCTGGGCAGTCGGCAGTGTCCCGGTCTCCCCTATAAATACACCGACAAGACAAATGCACTTTGTTACATATATGGCGGCCGCCGCTGATACATTTATCTCGCAAACCCAAGCTATTGTTCATGTTGAGTACACGTGTACTTATTTGTTAACACTACGACCTATTTATAGGAGAGTAAATTCTGACCTTAACAAATTGTACAGTAAAACCTTTGTCGGAAATCGCTTTATCCAGGGTTGAAAACCGCATGCAAATGCATTTAGTAGTTTTTGAGAAAATCGATCTCATACATACTTTATATACAAGGAGATAGTCCAATTGCTGCGTTGCATGCGGACGGGGCAGGAACACCCACTCATGAATTATAACCAGTCCAGGGCTAAGTCAAATTCGGATATACATTTAATATTTGTTTTGATATATTATAAAGGAAATTATATAGATAAATATTTTATGATCTGGATGGGATTGAACCCGCGAAATCACTCTGCCGATCGACGTACATACATTTTGCTTTACGCTCCTTCATGCTATACATTAAGAAGGGTAAAGGACATGGGACCCTCTTATTAGTTAAGAGATAGTGCCATGTAGCAATGGGCCGGCACGACCAGGGAAGTGCCTCTCACTCATATAACACCACCGTAAAGTGACAGTTAGGCTGTCGAGGCGACGCGTTTTGTTAGTAGTCAGTAGCCCATTAGAGGAAAAGTGGAAAGGAGGGCAACGTGTTTCCATGACACATAACAATAGTGCAAATGTCAATGAGTGTTGGTAGTCGTTAAAAGACTGCGATTGATCTTTTTCCCCCCATACTAAAAACAGTGATTCTCTACGAGTGAAATTCATCACAAAGATACTCCAACAAAGAAAACCTTGCTGTAAAAAAAGCCATATTCGAATAAAAGCTTAAAGTGTGGATGTTACCATTCAAGGTAATATTAGTCATTACAATTTATAACCATGATTTCATGGAAACCAAACTAAACCTGACTAAATCTTATCGAAGTTCTTGAGTAATAGGCCCTATAAAAAAACAACAATGTAACGCCTGTAAGCCACCGAGGATATAAGTAAGTGAACATGGATTTCGTACATTTTAAGCCCACTTCTCTTAAGCTCACAACTGATATATTTCCCCGTTAGGGATTGCATCGACGACCTTCGGATCAGCTAATAGATATCTTTGTGTGCGTGTATGTTTTGGATGTAGAGTTAACTCCAAAAGGTGCTGAACAAATATAGAATCACAATCACTGGTCAAAAGAGCTACGTAATTACATTAAAAATTGATCACATTAATTTTGTAATCTAGACTGTTTTGCACATCTCGAAATGTGGATCTGTTCTGGGACTTTGGCCGTTGACTGTGCCTTACCTGTACCTAGGTAGTCAGCGGCAAAATTCCCAGAAGATAATATACCTACATATCTCCTACATTTCTTCCCAACTGTGGGAGAAGAGGGCAGTCTATCCCGTCCTTTCGTCTCCATAAGCTAGAAGAAACAAAAGTCCTCGCTAGGCCGATATGTGCGCGAGTGTTTATACATTTTTTATATGTATTCATTACAGCCAAGTACAAAGACGTAAGTACTACTTGTTACTATGTCTAATGAATTAATAAACGCGTGAATGAAATATAAAACAGTATGTGAAGGCTTAAGAACGAGTAAAGTTTATTCAAATTTGTGAAATTTATTTCATTCCAAGCATCTCAATGGTCATCATCATTAACGATAGCGTTGAATATTTCAAGTGTGTTTAGCAATTAATGTGTCAAGTTTTGATCTAGTAAAATCAGGTACAATCACAAATTAAATGAAGAAAAAAGCACAACGTTTCCGAACGTTAATCACGTCAAGACGGGGAGGAAAAGTAAGCGGGTGAAAGGAAAACAATCAATCTACGTATTTCCCGCAATTAAGCGAGCCGGACACGAATTACTTAAGCATCTGCGGTTAATCAGCGCAGTGGGTGTCTGCCGGCGGATGCCGGCTTTCCCTTGGCTAATCGTCTGATAACTCAGATGTCCGCTTTTGTCTTCTAATCAACAATTACTTTATCTCCTCATCAACAAATATCAATGCAATGAGTAAACTTAGGTATCAGATTTTTTTAGAGTAGAGGGCCAAACGAGAAATCGCAGCCTTCTAACGACACCCATTATTGTCAAGTAGATCCGTTGCTCTCCCATCCTCCCCATCAATGAATCTGTGAGCCAAAAACCTCGCTACCTTAAATCATTCTTTTTCAGCTGCCTAATGGAATAGGCAGAGAGAACGGAGAGCCGCTCATCACGTTCCCTTCATACCTCGGCTCTTCCACATGTCTTCCTACACAACACATTGGTGAAGTCTCTTCATACAGACGCGCCGGTACTGCGTACCCGATCAATCTAATCATGACATGTCAGTCTTGCTCTTCTTCGGTAACTATATCCTTCCACATGCGCATTGTATTTTCAACAGTAGAGCCGCACACTGTTATTATGTTTATTTATATTTGAGGTTATTTAAGAATACGAAACAATAAACGTTATAACCTAATTTCCATTTGAGGGTGTAAGTTCGTATCGCACCCCAGTGGTCCCCGCCAGAGATCAGATTGCGCCCCCTAACATTTTTACACAGCTGGTATCTTATGAATTTTTTGTATCCCATTCCAGTGATATTTCGTAAATGTTCGTGTAACTTAACGTTATAATTGTGTTTGAAAAACGGTTCTGTGGTTTTTTTGGTGTTGTTGAATGAAATCAACGCTGCACAAACGGAATATTCAGATATTTGTGGGGCAGTAGTAGTCACCAAATAACTATATTTATGCTGCAACTAGAACAAGAAACAGTGGGGGTACCACGACGATGCGAATTGCAGCTGTAGCAGTATGCCCCATGACCACCAAATATCCCGCAATAAGGAGGAGCAGACCTGCACACTGCGTGATCTTTTGGAGGCCAAAGGGAGAGATCTCTACGTAGCAAACTACTGGAGAAGGATTTGAAATAAGATTGAGTGGAGGACACACCAGGAAGAAAAGAAAGAAAGACCATGACAATAATATCTGTGGACTCATCACACCACGTTAGCCTGGCCCTGTGCTACGTACCGTTAAGACTTGTGTTACAGGTACTAGACAACGGAAATATTACGAAATTCCATGATCTAGAATATACGAAATTCCATGATCTAGACAGGATTTTGAACCGACGACCACCGGCGTAACATGCGGCACAACTGAGCCAGCAGGTCGTCGAAATGATATTTTGATGATATTTTACTACACGACCAAGAATGATGATGATCCCAATGACGTAATGACGGCTATACAAGTTGTATTATGTGTAACGTTGTGGTATTTGCGGCTTCGTGTAAAACTACACCGAGTTAACATTTTCCGGTTGATATATAATAGGCGCTGGATCATGTCAAGGATTTAGCATTTCTTGATAAATAGGTAACCTAAGATATCCTAGAGCAGTGGTTCTTAACGGGTGGTCCGCGGTCCACTAGCGGTCCCTGGAACCAACGAGACCCGTAGTTGCGGATGTTATTCAATCCAAACGAACAATCAAATACTATATCTTCGATGTTATTCTCATATATAAAATAAGATCCCAAAATTTGTCTGTCTGTGTGATTGATTTTCGCAAAATCTGCTAAACGGATTTCCATGTGGTGCTATTATATTCCTATGGATAGAGCTATTTCCGAAGTAGGCTTTAGTGTGTATTTGGCACCGGTTATTCACAGGTGAAGTCGATGTGGATCGCTGGTTTAAATAAAGGAATAGATTAAGCAGAATATAAAACTGGGTTTTTATAGTGTAGGGGGGCAAACGAGAAATTGGAGCCTTTTGACGACTAAAGACATCCATATACACACACGTTTGTTATATAAAATCGTTTCCCTCCTTTTCCCCTTCCGACCATTTGGTCCTATTGTAACGATAAAATTATAATATTCTTGCAAAGTTTGTATGCAGAGCACCTTTCTAGAATGTTCCGTGGAATCGATGTAGTTACAAACATTGTTGTGTTTAGTGAGCTGCTGGAATGTCTACGCTGAAGGAAAACAATATCATCCTTACACGGGAAATTCTGCCTTTGATGCCGAATATGCTGGCAAATTAATTGTTTTATGCATTAAATACTTTAAATATTTAGCAGTGTATACGATGTTGGATGCTTGTGCAAAATACACTGCCGTAAATATATATCTTATATTCACATTAATTATTATGTAATCTAGGAATTATTATCATAGATTTAGAAATATACCAAGATATGCAGCGAGCGTCTCATAACCGTCCACATAAAATATGTGCGCCTATCAAGTTATGCACTTTGTAAAAAACAAACTTAAACACATGCATGTAAGGTTGACATTTCAAAGAAATAAGGTTAAGTTAAACATATTTCTTTGAAATGTCACATCTTTTAAATATAATCTGTGACCTATGACGCTCTATGGTCGAGGCCTATGTCCAGCAGTGGACGTCATCTGGCTGATGGTGATGATGATCAAGTACGACCAATTAGACGACTACATACATAGCCCTTCCTTTGTAGTCGGATAAAATACGAACAACAAATTTTAACTATTCCACTTATAAAACAACACATGTAAAAAACCTTAAACGTACCTAATATCAATTGTTTAACAAAAGATGCCTATTGAAATAAAGTGAACGTACAGACGTTTCAGTTGTGACGATATTGCTGTACACAGGGCGACAATGGACATCCACTCACAATAAGCGTTTCGCTTCGTTATACCCTCCCAGTGTTAGCATACATGATCATACAGTTCGCGCTCAGAGGAAATATACATATATATAACAAATGCAAGGGTAAATTCACTGGGTGCATGTAAAACGCAGGAAACATTCAATCATATTTCGCAAGATTCTGGTGGTAGGTTATTCAGAGTTTTTGGAGTTGTTTTTCCTTTGGCACGTTAGGACAAAAAGATGGTATAGAAGAAAAAAAAAAATACGATGTGCGCGCACATTGTAACGAAACACCCCGAACACACCCCGAAGTTAGCTAAAGTCAACATTTTAGTTGTGCTCTTGTTACGACAAAGTTTAACTAGAAGTTAAAATGTTGTGAAAGTTGTAAAGATTAAGAAAACGAGAGAAGAAAATTAAGTTAGTATACCACATTAAGGAAAGTAAATTTCAAATTTCATACTGCAAATTAAGAGAACTGAACCAGAACGTATAAACTAAATTCAAATTTTAGTTTCCCTTGTGCTAAAACCAAATCACGCCGCGCCATACAAAACACTGGCTGAAACCGCAACCTGTTTTACGTGAAATATTAAACGTGCAGTATATAAGATGGTATAAGGCGGGCTTAATATTTAATAAGACGTTCACTCGTGGTGAACTGCCAACGACACTAAAACACCCCATTCTGGAGTAAACTGGCCAAATTTACTGATCTTGTTACGGCCGGCGTGTACGAAAGAAATCGACTAAAAATAAAACCTCAACCTTTGTTATAGAACTTTATCAACGACTGAAATTGGATGAAGTGGTTCTCTGCTACGTATATAATAATGTTACAGCAACAAAACACAGGCGTGAATGTAAAGTTGCACTCGAAAGGCCTCACAGGCCTGAATTAATTATTGAAACTTACTTCTCAATTGTCAGGTTTATGCCGTAGACTATTGTTAGTCGTAAATCATTTAAGTTATCTATCTTACATCTGCACAACATAACATATTTATTTATTGTTGGACGTGATTTTAGAACTAAAGTAGTTTATATTTAATTAAATTTTCAGTACAGTAGAAATGATAATAACATCCTTTAAAGCTTGTTCGCCTGATTCCCGATTGCAGCAAGCGAATGCATTTTTAAATAAATTTAAAAAATCTGTTATTGTTTTTAACGACATCTCGCAGCACGCGAATTTTGAAAATGGAACGTAATTATTCTATTTTTAAAGTTATACGTACATTGATTGGAATGTTTAATAAAATGTCTGACAATGTTTAATGATGTGCCAAAAAATGGTCGGGGGAAGTGAAGAGGGGCGAACAACACATATTGTGGGTGATTGTAATATCCTCGCGGATGTGTGCGCAATCATCTAACGCAATTAATATATCCGTCCGGATCCGTTGAGACCCCTCATGCACTAGGATGCCACAAATTTTGACAACTGCCAATATTTTATTGTGTAGATTGTTACAACATCACAACCTGTTGATGGTTTCCACTTATAACAACCATGAAAAATACTACTGACGCTATGATACGCTTATGTCGGTCAGTCAAAAAAATTTGTGATTGGATAACATTTTTGACGGAATGAAATGAGATAATTCATTGTTCAAACGTTTATAGTATCTTCCCACTACTTATGAGGGACCAGTCGTGGGGTGCCGAAAATTTATCCCCAACATTGTATTACTAGCACAAATAATATTTTCAATCACATGATTTAGTAATTTCAACACAAAATGAAATAGTAGGAACGTCGTAGATCGAAGAAATTTAGTACTGGAATCCAGCCCTAGTTTTTGAGAAATGCGATTGAAGCGTGATTTTGCCAAACGTGTCGCTTTAGTTAATTTATAATTCTAGTCAAAAATATACCTGATGTAACAGGAATCATGTTATTAATGTAACAAGTGGATGGAAATTTAACAAAAATATTGAAAACTTTATGTCACAAATAAAGTTAGGGTTGACCCTCGAAATTAACAATATCGATATTCGTCCAGTCGACTTCATGGTCCATTTCACACTTACTATTAACATATAGATATCAAGAACACATTTCTATTGAATATTAAAAAGAAAATACAAACATGCTGCATGCACAGCCGACGAGAATGCTCTATATTAGAATAGTTATATAATAGAAAAAATCGTAACAAAAACGTGAATTCCGATAGTGTTGATAAAAGAATAAACCTAGTATAGACCACAGTTAAGCCTGAAGCAACACCAAGAGAAATGGAGGAAAGGTCAAGAAGAACATTCATGGTGCTTCGTCAATAAATTAGGTAACACTTAGGATGGCTATCTTGGAATTACCTCGATTTGGTCCTTAGAGAATTTGTCTACCAACTTGCGGCTTGATGATGTTATAATGACCGTTTGCTTGTGTTCGATGTTTACACGTACCTGTAACAAATATACACAGATTCAAAAAAGGTAGTGATGGGCCAGCGATCCAAACACGATCTCAATTATAAAATGAAAAACTCTTTTTGTAAAAAGAAAATTAAAACTTTAATTAATGTGCTTGATAGTAGAAACTTTAGTCCTACACAAGTGCATACATATGTACGTGATGTAGTGTGTGAATCATAAAACAACAAAAGCTAATGAATATTTTATTAAAATGTAAGCTTTGCACATTTTCTCGTTATATACTTCAACAATTGTACCAAATTCGCGCAATTCTTCAAAAAGGTAATGGGAATTTTATTAATCACGTATTAATTATATAGGTATTTAAGCTGAAGAAAGTAAGGGAAATTAACAAAAGGAACATTGTGGAGAGTGGTTCTTTTTGGGTTCTACAAGGGCTCCGTAATATGTTGGAACTCCTCGCATCTTGTCACGTACGACGAAGAGTTTGAACAACTGAGCCTTGGTGGCTTAGTCGTTCAAGCTTGGTGGCTTTCACGGTGTTCTTTATCTTTTTATCGCAACATGTACAATACATCTGGGATGATATAGATCGCATAAAGAGTTTTCAGCGCGCGTGGTGCGGACGTGGTGGTTTATTTTCCACATATGTATAGTCTATAGAGCAGCAGATATGGATTCAGCAATAGGCGTCTGGCTCGTCGAAGTATCGCTACTTCATAGTACTGAATAATACTGTCGTGCAAAGCAAACATAGTAAAATTCCATATAACAAAGTAAATTTTCTAAAATAAATTCTCAGTGCACGCTGACATCATGAAAGGACCAAGTTTCCAATTTCTGGGTACAGTAATTTGGACCGCGCAATGTCTGTCAGTCATTAATGATGAATTTTATATTCTAAAGAATTATTGTTCATGTTACTTACACACATTGTGCATTATTGTACGTGAAGTATAGTCTACGTTCTTATTACTCTATATTATTTTAAATGGTACAATTTCCTTAGCCGTGGCCATTATATTCACCCGATGTACTTAATAATGTTACGTTGGCAACCGCATGTTAAATTAAAACTGTGTTATTAACTTTAATGATTGGTCTTTTTATCTGTTTGTGTTCCATGTTGCAGCGGATATACATAACTCTTTTTGATTAATTGTTAACTCCGTCACGCCGAAACAATTCACTCATTAGAAAACTTTCGACAAGCGAATAAAATAAATGCGTACGTTACCCGTTTACGTTGATGTAATTAAAATATAATACTGTCTGTTAGTTTGTACGTAGTATGTACAAGTTTGGAGGACTAAGTGTAATGTTGATATTTCATTTTGAACGTTAGGAAAGCTTTAAAGACAATTGACTAGTACAGTACGTAGATTCATTTCGTTTTAAGTGCAGCAGTCAGCCCCATAAATCCACTTTAATTTGATTTAGTTCTTTTAAAATTTGTAGACTACCAATGCCCATAAATATCTTCATAATTGTTACGCAGACATATTGCCCTCTTCCCCTCCTCGCAGCCAATGGGACAATGGAAACTCACAAATCGCATTCAAACCGACAGCGTAGCTGCACTTGGCTATAGCATTATGTGAGCAAGAGTGGGGTTCGGCTACCAACCATCTTTTACGAAGTATAGGTGAATAATAACTAATTTTGGAACCACCATTGGTACATATTGCGGCAGTGAAACCTATTCAAATAATAGAATAATTTCTCAACCTCGTGTAATGAGGGTTACTTTTTAAATTAGTCACTCCATTGATTAGTTATAATGTAATGATCACGCAGGCGGAACCGCGTTCTGAAACTAGTAGTTGTATTAATTGGCTTGAAATGACTAAAACAGGTTAATTGTATCGCTACGAAACAACGCGTCTACGGTTTTTATTTTTGTTTCGTTACATTTATTAAAAATAACAGTTTTTTCATTGTTACATTATTATTTGAAATTAAAATGCAGAAAGAGAGGGACGGAGTGAAATAAGTAGGTAGGTGAAGAAAAAAAACACACATATAAAGAGTTGTACAGAGACGTAACTACACAACACTAATGCGTTTTTGGATCTAATGGGCAACAATACATTTAGTATCATATGTTAGATCTTCAGACATATCTCATTTACATTAAAATGTGTGTATGTCTGTTGTTATATATATCACGAACTCGGCTGCATCAATAGCTACCTGTGTAACTGCTACCGGAACAATTAATTAGGACGTGCATCTCGCCGGACGACGGAGAATCAACAGATTATATTTTAAATTGGCGTGAATCATACGTTTTTTTGTTCAATTCTCTATCGTCACCTGAAATATATTTAAATTGCTAAGGACCGGATTCTTCAATGGATGATGATGCGCACAAATAGATGATGTAAATGCAGTCAGCAATACCCTCCTTAGCCGCATAATCGCAATACATCATGCAAAATTATTTGTGTTGAAGTCTCCGGCTGTCCCAGTGGAAGTAAACTGCTACACGCTAAGCAATACCTCTTACATAAAGAATAAATAATCATAAAATAAACAACATAAAAATGGTAATTAAATTTATCATTGTCGATAATATCGCCTTCCTAATCGCCGTAATATAATTCGCCGTAATCCTTATTCTCATAATTATTTACCGATAAGCAATTTACGTCACATCCCTACGCCTACGCAAACAAAATATTACAACTTGAAACTATATTGATTTTTTATCTGTTTTACTTTTATTATATCGGCAGAAAAATCTAAATGTTCAGGTTATATTTGAGATTTTTTATTTGGCCTTTTCTGTAATCAGGTCGAGTTAAGTTCGGCCGTTTGTGGATTTATAGGCATACTAGTGGTTTCGACGGCCATATTGCCACTGGTAACTAAAAAGATTTCATTTAAGTTGTACTTAAAATATAGCCAACACTGTGAATGATTTCAGTAACCATTTTTATCTTATGTACTATCTTATGCCTATGTAGATTACCTAAATGTGCGTCTTTTTATAGTATAAGGGTGCAAGCGAGCCTTTTGGTGACTATCGAAAATGCGACGTGTTGCTCTTATACACTCATCTCGTTCCTACCTCTGTGCCAGCCCAATTCGGCTGCACTTGCTTTCGACTTTTTTATATAATAGGGGGCAAACGGGCAAACGGAGCCTTTTTCACAACTATCAATCACCGGCTACTCCCAAGCAGCACGAAACGCGACACTGAAAGTGGCACTATACGGCGTTATTATGCGAGCACACCTCGTGCTCCTCCACCACCTCCTCGGTCGTGCCCGCCCAATTCCGTTGCATTGGGAAGTTGTGTCATGCACTATATTCATATGCAGTCAGTTTTATGGTGATTGAACAGTTGAAATTGTGAAAAGTCGTTAAATTTTTTAATTAATTATTCATTTTCGACATGGCTTTCAATATTTACCGTGAATTTATAAAAATACTGCGTTATAAACTTAGAAATCCTACTAATATTATAAACGAGAAAATATATAAGTGTGGACGGTTGTATCTTGCTCTTTCATGTAAAAACTGTTGAATGGATTTTTACAATAATATAGCTTATACTATCACATATATCAGAATAACACATAGGCTACAAAATTAATAAAAAATATTGTGTGAATTATAAGAAAAGAAATATAATTGCTTTGTGCTTTTAAAATTAGATTAGAGAATTTACTAAGTAACGTTAAAACAAAAATGTTTTATAACGCACTCTACGTATACGTATGATATCGTAAAAGATCTATTGATAATCCAGGTCGAAAATTTGTTACATGTACAAGTACAATTTAATGAAGTCACATTAGGCTAAAGCTTTGCGAGTTTTTATAGCCAAGCCGAGACTGAATGAAGAATTAATAAACACGTAGAAGTGGCGCTTATAATACACGGAGACAGATCGAGTAATTCTATACGCCTGTGAAATGCCATACCCATGAGCCGGTACACGCAGACTGGAGCGTGAAGTATACGTAACACGCCTGTGCGTCATAATGGGAAATAAAAATTGTTTAGATCATTCACACGTAGTTTCTTTATAGTTGTAGGAGGTAGTGCCATGCTGGTGCTGTGCCGAATTGGACCGGCACCACTGACGACACCGCCGTAAAGACACAGCTATGTTTTTGCGATTTGTGAGTCCTCACTTGGATCTGATTTCTCGTTTGCTTCCTTATACTATAGTTAGTTAAGAAAAGAGTGTAGCCTACCCGATAATACCATCGCAGGTCATTGTCATCATTCGCACCATTGGTCTTTATGAGGTATGGATGTATAGGTGGCGCGGCAGAGGTTTAATCCCTGTATTGTTAGGCTATAGCGTCTTCGCAGATTATGTCCAGAGAAATAAAGCAGATATACTACCATTGGACTATCATAATGTTTATGAAGTAAACAATGGCAAATTAACTTATATCATGTATATTAACTTTACAGAAGCGATAAAAAGTGGACTATCCTATGTAGACTTAGCTTTTATAGTCACACAAAGTAGCTTCAAGCTCATAATAAAAAAACGATCGCGGCGTTCCCTTATTGTATCGAGCGCATCGGTCACACGTGACCACGTGGCCACACGTATCGTTATCCGTCAGAGAACGACCACACAGATATACGCATACACTAATGTGATATTAAATTATAATTGTTTTAAATTGTTGTGAACAAGGCAGGGAAAAGCTTCATAATTTTATAGTTTTATGTGTAGCATACCAGAGCCATAACGCTCTCCTATTGCACCGGAGCAGTATCAATCACACGTGATCATGTGGTCACAAACCGTATCTATATTCGACCGAGAACGACCACACACAGATATATTCATATACTCAATATAAGACTATCAATTAGATTATTTAGTAATTAATGTCTTAGATTGTTGTTAACAGTGTAGGAGAAAACCTCATTTATATTAGCATTACAATCACAAAAAGAGCGATCGTAACACTCATTTGTTGTAATCGGAGGGCGTGAGTATCGATCACACGTGACCACGTGGTCACACGCCGTAACGTTATCCGACCGAAACTGACTACACACTGATACGTGCACCGTTCTTACATCAATATTATCAAGTGATGTGCTAATAAGTATTTACTGTTTAAGATTTATGTTAATCCCTATTGACACCATATGATTATGGCTACCCTTTTTATGTCCCCGTAAAAAGGGTAGCCATGATTATTGGGTTTTCCTGTGGAAAAATGTACGTATTGATAGGCATATAAAAAGTACAAAGCGCAACTGTTACGTTATCTTATTGTATCGTTGCGCACTAGTATCAGTCTCACGTAACCTTATCCGACCGAGAACGACCGCCCATATGTTCATTCTATTCTCTTTACGACTATCAAGTTCAAGTTTTTAGATCGTTGTTAATTGGGTACGGTAAGTCTAGACAGTTTTACATAGTCATTAATAGACCACGAACAGGCTGGGTAGTTTCAGATCGTTGTTAGCAAGTCATGGAAAGTCTAAGCAGTTTTAGATCGTTGTTAACAGGTCATGAACAGGCTAGGCAGTTTTGGATCGTTGTTGTCATGAAAAGGCTGGGCAGTTTTGGATCATTGTTAACAGGTCACGAAAAGGCTAGGCAGTTTTAGATAGTTGTTAACGGTTCACGGAAGGTCTAGAAAATTTTAGATAATTTTTAATGGGCTACAGAAAGGGTATCCAGTTCTGTGCGGCTTTACAATTAGAGCTAGGTTAAATGCAGGCGTTTAACTGGATTGATGGAATTGAACGGAAGGTGTCCCGCAGATTCTACTTAATAAGCCTACCGACTACGTATATTAAAAGATCATTTTTTAAAAACCAATAAAAGTCGTGTTTTAATTTTATTTTTTACATACACCATATATAGTTTTTGATATATAAAGATTATTTCGTCAAATCAAAAATGAGAAACTTTGCGCCACATCTGATGCATAATTATGTTGCTTATTTATTTTTATCGTTCGTTAATTGTACACTGTCGACGGTCGAATCGCAACGTCTGTTCATATATAAGAACGTCACCTTGGGCGCACATAAAAGAACAAAGCAGATATGTTAATGGCACATTTGCAATTAAGATACCCGCCCACCAGGGGACGGTATTGTCACACGCGTGAGTACATGCGCTGAGTGTTTTACGCTAAACAGTTTTTTAAGTATAATGAGAGCAGATAAGTATAATTATTATGGAGGCGTGTTGTCCTCCCCATCAAACCTTCAATGGGCCACCGGAAACTCACAAACTACTATAGTTAATATAGTTATAATAAATAACTAGTATAGTTGTCACTTTACAGAGGTATCATGCTTGTTTCCATTTTTATTGCATAGGAGACAAACGAGTGGTCTTTTCAATTTTTGGCATTTTACTGACGAACGTAGGCGTTTGATTAAAAATATTAATGTCCCGGTTAGCATTTTAAGTTCTTAATGCCGTAGTACTTTTGCATTTATGTCGTAGTATCTTCCTGTGAAACAGACCCTAATGTTCAGTTAAAATAACATATCTCTAAAACATAACACGTAATTCCTGGCATGGTACACAACATTTAAAAAATACAACGATATCGCATTCTAAATTTAGGTTATTCATTGATTAATTAATTTATATGAAACAACTGTCATGAAGACTATTCATGAAGCGTCAATTAACCCACAATTAGGCAGTTGTGGGCGTCTGGGCGTCTGCGACAATGACCGGTGGGTATTGAGTAATACACCGAATGACAGCCCATTAGATAATAGACAATGCCATCGGACACATGATCTTATACGGATGGAGAGATGAGATTAATTATGTAACGATGGCAAGCCTACGGGGGAAGGACGTTGCTATACCGCAGAGAATCGGACGGCCACGTCCGGAGGGGACTTCTTAGCTTACGACTTATATATCGATATACTATACCGTCGTAAATATGTATACATTATGTAGATAAAGACGGAAAGCTAGCCTAAAGTGCGCCCGTAAAAGCTGTAACTATTCATCATGTGATATCATGAATTTGACGAATGTCCATCAAATTCAGTAAAAAGCAGGGCACAGCTAGTTAAACTAATAAAGCATATAAATAATATGATCACCTAGTGAGACGTAGTGCAGCATGCATTGCAACCGTATTGGGCACGACTGGGGAGGTACCTATTGCTTAGATATGTTGTACATATGTGAGTACCGCTGGGCCATTTGAGGGGTACTCATTCGAGGCAAGGACGGCTATGGAATTAGATGAAAACAATGCGGATGTCTATGGCCGTCGGTAGTCGTCAAAACGCCCAGATTACACGTTTGCTTTAAAAAAATAAATGCTAAAACGGAAATTACTACTAATGAAATACTTGTGCATTAATGTAGTAAATATTGCAAATATGTTTTGACAGGATACTCATGACGCGTTTTGACAGGATCAGTCCTATTATAAGTGGCATAAAGAAACTATATGGAAGGAAATACTTGGAGCGGCGTTTTAGTGAAAGTTTTGAAAGTATAGAACATCGCGGCACTGCGAAGAATGTAATAACTAACAGGTGGAAGGTCCTTATTAGATTTCGTACGTTCCTAAAAGACGTGTTTGATGGCCGAAGATTCTTCCCAAACACTTCGGCCGGTATTAATTCCTGAAGTTTTAGTCGTACGAAATGTCAGCGATGAATAGCTGATTATGATTCATACGGTATATAACGTTGTGATATTGTGGAAACATGTCATTTACTAAAATTTAAAAGAGAATAGGGATATGGGAGAAAATTTTGAGATCCACTTGTAGCAAGTGTATATTTTGATACTAAAACAAAAATAAAAGTGAAATTATTTGTTTTAAATTAAATAATGTTTAAAGATAAAATTTAATTATTATTGTAATATTCTCGAGCATAAATTTCGACACGGAAGATAATTATGTTGCTTATAATTTTAACTTGAATCATAAAATACTAGCAGCCCGACCCGGATCTGCACGTATACTTCACAAAATATGGTAAAAATTCATTGAATAAAAATATCAGTTAATTTCCCTAGTAAACCTTACACGTTCCAATGATAACAAATTAAATTTATGACAGCACGTCTGTCGGGACAACTAGATAGCCAATAATTTCTGTCTGTCCGTGTAAAGATTTACTTTGATATTTTTTTCACATTTTGTTTACATTATCGAAGTTTTCAGTCTATGTTCATCACTGATAATGATGACACGGTCCAGTTGTTTCGGATCCTATTCAATGCTGTTTGCAACAAAGAAATGGACAATCAAATGTTTCCTCTTTATAGTATCAGTATAGTTGCAGATAAAATATATTGTTTTAATTATTCAGACAACATTCAAAAAATTATTAGGTCTTTTTAAATTTACAATTGCAGGAAAATCAATTCATTGGTTAAATACATGTAACAAAAACATTACAAATACAAGTTCAATGAATATAAATAAAATGTTCCTTTTTAATTCATGTGTCGAATAGATATTTTCTTTTTCAAATCATTTATGCGAATCAACAACAATAAAAAGAACATTTAAATAGTTATAAATTATAAGTACACACGCGAGATTAAGACACGTACTAATTCCCAGGTGCTGAAGGTCGAGTGAATCTCGCCAAGCGCTATATAGGACTAGTTTTCGAGGTCGGCTGACGGCTCCTCGTGCTCGAAAGGAAAAGTATAGTGTGGCTGCACTGTGTCATTGACACATGCAAATTCGGATTGGGTACGGTCACCGAACCTTCCATTCAATGACTGTCGAAAGTTACCCGCGCCGCTACGTCGTCGTAGCCTACACTAATTAGGGTCACCCACCGCATACATTCTGCGAATACCGGACTTTGTCTTGTAAAACGTCTAAATATACTGTCGTATCACATTACTGTGTATATACGATTCTAATATGATGAATTAGTATAACATTGTTTATAATAGAGACTGGTAAATTTGTAAGCTTGAAAATGAAAATAAAATATTATATTTAATATTTCATGTAAGTTTTTTTTAAATAGTTAATACCTACAACAAATTGATAGTCTTGGTCATGTTTTATTGAAATAAGAGTATAACAACGGTTAAGAGCGCTCTCTTCGTTATACTAAATATCCAAAACCTTAACCTCTGCGTATAAATACCCGACCGAAGCCAGAACCGTCTGATGGAATTGGCAGCCCTATCTCCGCTCAAGCGAATATGGCACCTAATTACATCCACGTAAACTGAATTTGCATTAACATATTTCGGAAAGTGTTCAACCTATTGAGTTATTAATGTTTATTACATTCTGATACGAGGACTACGTTGAAAATAGAACTCTACGCCGTTGATATAAAGTTCAGTCTCACTCGGTGGTGAAGTTTTGTCGATAGGACGCTTACACAAGGCTCGTCTGGCACTGCATCTATTAGCACAGCGAATTTTGTCAAGCACTAGTCCGCTTTCTCAAACACAGCCAGACTTAATGCAAATTTATCTTATCTGTATTATGTTTGTTCGGCGGAAACGCTATCAACTTTTTTATGTCTTGATAAGGAGAATGATGTCATATAGGTAATGTTTACTACCTATGGTTTTTTGTACATTTTTTTGCACTCGATGTACAACATAATGTAAAAAGTACAGTAGGTATCATCATTTAATGTACCTTTCTAGTGTCACTCGAGTTATAAAGTCGAATCTAATGATACTTTAGAAAACATACATACCCTCGAAACATATTACCCCCCTTCTGAGACAATCGGGTGAAAATAACCCAAACGATTATTTACAGACAACGGTATCTTCTATACATGCGAATATGTAGCTACAAACATGATTAATGCGAAAAATTGTACGTTTGTACTTCCTTATCTTAATATCTTCCTCAAAAATTACGAAACTGATTTAGTTGAAATTTATCCCATCTTAAAATGTAGAATAACATAGTACTTTTTATCCTGTAAAAAGTAAATTGCGATAAAATTTACACCAATAACTGTTAGGAATAAATGCATCCATAACATTCTCTCACTGATCACGTTATGTAAAGATGTAACCTGTGTGATTGTTTGTCGGTAAATAGCGAATAGTGGGGGCACAGACAGGCGCGGCGCATGCGCAAGAGGAGCTGGCCACTGGCCGCATTCCGCCTAGTTGAAAGTAACGCGGATCCGGCGCGCCTGCGAAATTATTGCGCCGAGATCAACGCAGCGAGAAACTTCACATCTTTGTTAAATAACAGCCATTTTGTTTGCGCACATCCGCACCTAACTTCGCGTCACAGCCCTTTAACATCAACAATTTACAGTGTACCTTCGTTAAAATGTAATGTACATCAAACTAACGGTGTAACACTTCATACACTAGGAATATAATCTAGAAATTCCCATTCTACTAGTATTATAAGCGTGAAAGTTTGTAAGTATATATGGATGTTTGTTACTCCTTCACGTAAAAACTACTGAATGATTTTAACGAAACTTTACAGTAATATAGCTATAGAAAAATTAACGTTTGCACGTGGTTTTGTAATATGTCCACGCGGAGGCGTCGTGGGTTATAGCTAGTAATAGTATTAGGTAGTGCTCCATACTGCATTCCTGTCCAATTGGGCTGGCAGGAGCGGACCCGTAGCAATCGCTCACATGACACCGCCTCAAAGTGACAGCTATGCTATGCCCATTAAAATGTATAATCATGGGCATCGGTAGTTGATAAGTTTCATATTTCTCGTTTCAGCGCATTCTATAAAAAAAAAAAAAACATATCATCCTCGAAACATGCCGTTTAAAATCTGAAATACCTAAAAACATCTGCAAATTTAATTTTCTAGTAACCAAAAAGTCTCGTTTTCCTCCTGTGCAATACGAAACTATTCATTGCAGTTTCTAGGTATTGCATTATACACACAAACGCGCAATAAGAAGATAAAAAATCCTTGCGTCATTCGGGCTATTGAACCTGCGAATAAACACACTTGTCTCCTCTATTGATAGGCGTCGGACAGACAGACTTTCGACAAAAACTGTTTGATCATTTCATCAAGTGTTTATGTCAAACCGGTTCATGTATCGAAAACAACTAATGAATAAGGTGTTAAGGAATGTAGGTGCAGTTGTTGGCGTGCTGCAATTTAAAAAATGTTAAATGTAGAGCGTGTGGAAGCTTCTGGTGCACATTCTGACCGGATTTCGGCGGTTGTGACGTACAGGTGTACGTACGGACACAAGGTCACTCTCTATTCCCTTTTTATTTCTCTGTCTGATGTCAGCTACGGTCAGAGTGGAAGAATATATCCAGATATCTTCCCAATAGCCACGACGTTGGGCGACCCCGGACTTACTCTCATGGTATGTGGTAGAACATGCTTTCCTTTTCACTGACTACGCGGTGGGACCAACACAAATCTTAACTTTTTTTTTGAAGAAGAAGAAGAGAGCACGCACAACCTGAGCCTACGCTCATTCCGGATGGCCATCCTTACACACATGAGTAGTAAAGGGACTACTTAATGTATTAAATTAACTTAACCCTTTACTACTCAAGTGTCAATGTTGTGTTGGAGCCGAATGAGACCAGCACGACCGGAGAGGTACCTCTCACACCGCACACGATTCCGCTGCAGTGACAGTTAAGCTGTCCCAAGAATATCTGCATAATCTGTTTGCGGATGTTTATGGCCATCCTTAGTCACTAGTAGATTTCAACAGCTCATTTGCTCTATAATAGTATAAAAAACTCTAATATGCTGCCGTCGCAATTGTCGGATAATCACCGGAGTAGGTATAGTGAACGGAGTGCCACATGTCATGATCCCTAAATACCTTCTTCATCCACACTTATTCATACAAACACGGTTGCGAACTCTCGACACCAAGCTAAGAAACAAACTTGTACAATACTTATGAAATTGTATAGACCCATTATTATTACAACAAATCGTCTCCATAAAGAAACAAAGCGAAGTATTAAACGTCTTCCATCCTCGGTTTTATACATATTAAACGAACACAAATCCCTTAAGTTCATTTGATTTCAGTATTGAAATGCTCCGAGTTTCAAGTCCCGCGCTCACACACCAAAAGCTTCGCAGCAGGTGTGCTATTGGAATTCTGGATTTATTATAATGAATTCGGCTGCCAGGATCTTCATAAATATATGCAACTGCGGAGTGCTCTGATAAGAGGCTCCTCTACAAATCCTTTTTACGTGTCTACATTTTGATTAGAAGATTTTTATAAAATTTCACTGTGGATCTGTTTTGGTATTTTAAAATAACATAGCTAAGACAACCCATCACGTTACTCATAAATTAGTTACGAGGTTCAAAATTTTTATATTGTTATTTCAGGTTTTAGGCAGCGTATTATTTAAATAAATCCACTTTTTTATCGGGTTTTTACGCTTTTTTCAGTTAGTCCCGGCTTCGAAGGTGTATTTTATAAAATATGGCAAAAAAATCATTGATTTTTAAGAAAATAAAAATTACGAATGTTAGAGTCGGCGTGGTAAACGTTAAACAAATTAAATTTAAGAACGTCTGTCAGGGAGGCTGTCAATAATTTTTGCTGAAAAAGAAGGATTTGCTTTCATTTATTTTCTCATGTTGGTTACATTATGGAAGTTTTCATAAGCATTCAAACGTTTTAGAACATGTTATATAACCCATGCTCTTCATTGATAACATAGGATCATATATATATATATATTTATATATTGGTGTTTTGACCTCTTTTTCAGGAATAGTGAGGGTTAAGCTAGTGAGCTGATGACTTTATAAGTACTCGTACCTAGTGTCACATCCCTGTTAAAGATTCAGATAACAACAGACTGATGATGATGACTTTGAAATGCATTCTAATATTAAAAAGCTGGTGAGTTTGTTTGAACCCGCTGATCTCAGAGCCACAGGTCTGATTCAAAAAAAATCTTTCAACTTTTGATCGCCCACTTACCGAGCTTATAACAAACAAACACCACGTTATGACACATAGAAGTGGACTAGCGGGTTACCGCAGGGCGCTGGCACAAAAATAAAGGATTTGCAATTTTCTAGTTTCCCTAATTGAACACCGACCGACATGATTGTTTTACAACAGTTGTTATGCGTTGTAAAACGTACAAAACGTACTTATGTTGTAACGTTATAAATTAATTATAAGTGTAACGTCATTGGTGAAGTCTGAGAGTCTTGAGAGCCTGAGTCATATCTCACAAGAAGGAAATAATTAATTAAATCTGTACAAATATTGAACAACTAAAAAATGATTGTTTGGTTGGACACACTAATCTACAGCACTATGGTCCAATTAAAAAAACCGTTTCACTTTTGGATGGCCCATTTATCAAGGAATATAGCGTAGAGCCATACACCTATGCTATATTTATCTTGCTACAACCAGCTATTTTGATAAATATTTCACGCACTCTCATATTAATCTGATATTAGTCTCTTGTCTATAGTCTATATACGCAATCTGACTAAACTAATTTTCTATTCATGCGAGAGAACTTATGAAGATGACAGAAAGACAAATATAATTATTTTACACTACCCTTGTTAATATTGACGACATAATGACATGTCATTTTATATTCTAATGGGGAAAACGAGCAGTCAGACCCTGCAGACGCTCATAAACATCCCATGTTATTTCTATTTCTCCTGTTGTATGTGGTGTGGTATATGTGGTCTAGGTGGTAATAACAAACTATGGTCAAGTGCCTAGTGTGATTTGCTGAAGATATTCTACCATTGTTTATTATTGTACAATCATTTTTCAAATTTTCAGTGCTCTGGACGACTAGAAAATTCCAGGGCTAATAGAATAAGACGTCGCAGTCATTTAGAAAAAGACAAATGGAAAAATAATAACAAAGTGCTATAATTCTAATGAATTAGTACCGGTATTTTCCTCCTTCACCGGTTCCGAGGCTCTACGGGTGAGTTTTTGCGCGTCTGCGCACGTGTCGCGAACCCGACGCGTCTGTCAATTGTTTTTGTGTCGTACAGTCACCGACCTCACGAATCCGCTTTTCGTATCGTTTTCTCAGACGTGCGGCACAAAGACTGTGGGCTAGAATTATTTAACGACCTCACGCTTGGACTACTGACCCTGGTTATCAGGTAGCGTCTGATGCAGCGTTAGCAAAAACAGCTTGTACGATAAACGACGGCAGGTTAATGTGTGAATCGTAAAAGATCCGATTTACTAAGAGGTAGTGCAATGCTGTAGGAGGTACGTCTCACTCACATGATACAGTGGTATCGGTTAATCGATGGTAATCAACGGTGGGTAATTGGCAGCCATGATGTCTCGTTTCATGATGTACTAAGCCTGTGACACATTGAAGTGAAGGTAAATAAGGTGGGCAACATATCTGCATAATAGTTGTGTGGAAGTCTATGAGGATAGGTAGTCATTAAAGTTTGATCTTTCGTCGTCGAAATAACGTCGTAGATCCCACCCATGCGAAACCTGAGCGGCCAGCTAGTTTTATCTTACATTTTTTCCGTTATTCGGTACCCATAAAACTTTCTCACGTTCATACACAGCACTGAAATTGGGTTAATGTGCTGATTGTACATAAATATTTAATCATTTTAATGACCATGGGTATACTTATTGTGTATCAGTTTTATCAATAAACCTGATATGTGGTTTTTAGCTTGGTTTACAAGATACTCATTAAGTTACGGTTAGCCTATTAGGAACTTAAATCACTTTTAACTTATTAACTTCAGTAGCTTAGCAGTAAACGAGATGAAGTAATTATGTTGAATCTTACTATATAATACGCAATGGTCACGGTATAACCCTCGAACGCGAGTGAGTGACTTGTATTAATATGTTCTATTTTCTTTTGAAGATATGATTTTAAAAAGAGAAAAGATAAAAAAAAGTGGTATAAGACAGCAGCTGACTGAGATCACAAGTTTTACTAATCACAGAATATGCAAACGTAACGGTGTAACACTCGAACGCGAGTGAGTGACACAAAAAGATGATTGGAGGTAGGGCGGGCAGCCCGTTACCTTGCGGTCGTCCGTCTCGAACGGGCTAGTACACCGGAACTGTGACGCGTACGCAAGCTCGCGTACTCTCGTACCCGCTGCCATGTGATTGCGTTTTGAAGCGAGGCACAAATTATAGAGTAATACTACGTATTCAGTCACACATCCCGCCATACTAACGATCAGTCCTTCCCGAAACCAGGACAAAATGAACTTGACGTTTATTTATTTTTTACATTTATAGGCCATATTATTAGTATGAAGCCTTTTATATTAAGTAGGTAGGGTACATACTAATTATATTTATAATGATATATAATAAATAAATTGTATAAAGCGAACTAATATAAATTTTATAATAATTTTATATTTGTTAAAGTTACATATTAATTTCATATAGTGTAGTGGTGAGCTTGCCGCTGACACGTCCCGAAGAGTTGTTTTAATACATTTAAAGCACAAGTCTTCGTAGGTCATCTATTCTTATCCTTTCAGTTATTATTCTTCCCTTTCTTATATTTTTCTCATCGCATAACATGATTGCTAACCATTTGAAACCAAATTAAAAAATTAAAATTGTTCATAATAAATTAATTATTTACTGAATGTTTTGCGCTTTAGGGAGGATACCTAAAGCGCAAAACAGAACAGTGTAGAATTTCTTCTATTCTTTTATTTAATAGTTTTTTTTTATATTTCAGTTTTTGTTATTAGATACTAGACCTTATAAGAAATAACATGAGATTGTTATTTGGTAAAAAAAAACAATAAATAATTTTGCTAAGCTTTAGTTATGTCTAACATACATAAGTAAGAAATTTTAATTTCTAAGATCATTAAAACGTTTAGTAACATATTTAAAATGCATACATGTTGTCATAAGCTATATATTGTCTAATAAAGCAACAAGACATTGCATGCTATTAATAATTAATTTGGTTATTATTACATAAAAAATGCCAGTCCTATTGGAAAATATATGTATTGGAAAATGTATGTATAGAAAAATTTGCAACAAATCATGCTCAGCATCATAATATTAGCATTGTAATTAGTATTGAAACATATTCTTTTACCTGCCCAAGCAAAAGGAATCTTACGTACCTAGTATCCAACCAAAACTGAGCTTTCCCTGCATGCCACAATTCAACTGCTTGAAACAGACGCAATAGTAAGTTTTCAAAACTTAATAACAACTTTCGTAAGAGTACCTATAAGTCAGTATGAGTACATTAGAAACTTGAAGGCTAATGTACTAACAGAAGAGCACATTCCCTTCTACATTTTATTTCCTCTGAAATTGGAAATAAAATATAGAAGGGGTAGTCCACATCTGGATAGGTATATATACTATATAGTACTTTCATTTTTGTTATGAAGTATGAACCTGCATGTACTGATGGTTTTTGGTAATGCTGTTCTGCGAAATTTCCAGCCGAAAATGTACAATCGTCTCCAAAAGCGTAAATAAAATATAAGGTTAAGAGGAATGTATATTGTACACTATCGCAATGTATTTAGATATAAGGTTTTAGCAAATGTCTGCATGGTCTGCTATAGGTATAGGATATAGATAGAGAGATACTTCTTGCTGTGACAATACAAGTACAAAATTAAGTACCAAATTTTTTTAAACATGACTGTTACCTGTACACTGCAATGTTCCCTCCAATTGTTCCGCTACACTGGAGTCCAAAGAAGATGTAGATGGTTCTTGTTAAAACGAAAAAAAAAATATGATTTTGAAAACATGTTCTAATCATTATTTAAGTGTACATTGAGAAATTTATCATATCACCATTAGAATTCTATACTTAGTAGTAATGGAAGTCCATAACGTAATGTGTTCCAGCCAAAAATGTGTGCAAGTCAAAGCTACATGTAATACTTTTTTATTTGAGTTATTTTTATCAGACCACATTTAGTACTGTGATCTATGACAATTGTGTTGATATAAAATATATTTCCTGAAGGTCTCCACACTCTTGGGGCTTCCGCAACAGCACTTTGATTGACTAATGTTACGGCCACATATACGGATGATATCGACAGTAATTCGTCTGAAATCGGAAAAGATCTATGATGATAAACTGTTTCAAGGGTCAATACAATTTATTTACTAGATTGAGCATATAAAAATAAAAGTTTAATAGTTTATATATTACTGTAATCATTTAAAAAATACCTGTAGGCTTATTTCAGTGATTAATATGATGCAGCCGTTTTCGAAGTCTTTTTTCACAATTTGGGAATTTGTATAGTAACGTAGTTCCCCGATTACTTAAACCTGGTACACAGCATCTACGATAAGGCATATCGAATAATTCAATAAACTGATATGTGGAACAAAAATGTATGAAAATTCTTTCAAACGTTTATTCCGCGCAACACACATGACACAAGTAGTAAAGACAGAAAATATGGGGGCATTATTTGAATGCAAGCTGTTGGTTGTTTTGGGGGTCATTGACGTTATTGGTGCATCTTCATCGTGGTGGAAGCTTCATTTTTGGCCACGGCACGACACAAACGGGAAAAGCAACTGTCGAATATATTAAGACTACGCCCCATGAAGCGAGGCTTTGAATTTTTATAATAAGAAAGTAAATACCTTATTCTCACGCAGTCATTTTTTTTAAATTAGGCTATATATACACGTGGCCGTGAAGTAAGATAGACCTTAAAAACAGCCAGTTATTTAACTTGTTTATTTCCCACATCTTTTTTATTTCCAAGCTACTCTACTTGCGAAACTTAGACAGTTCGATCTATACTAATATTATAAAACTGAGGAGTCCGATTTGGAATTTTTTTTCGGTATTTGATAACCCAGGAGGAAGGTATTATCGAGGAGGGTAAGTTTTATACGATAAATAGAAACGAAATATGCAGGTGAGCTACTTCTTTATAAAACAAAATATTGAAGTCCTGTGACAGATATATGTGGAGCGTCACGTCCACAGATAATGTGAGAGGAAACACAAATGTGTATGTAATTGAAGTTTCCTGCCTGCGACTCACGTGACGTCCGAATGTCGATTCCCATACAAATAAATTCTACTAAAGCTGTTTATAATGAAAAAATAAGCAAGACACATCCTCAATATATGTATGAACATAAAGCGTATAAATTTTATTTAAAATCAAGACTACCCATACATTTTTATCATAATTAAACTGAAATATATCTAATAAAAAAAATGTATATTAAAATTTATCATATTATATTTTACTAAAAGAGGAGACAATAACTTAAATAATTAAATGAACTAAAACTAAAATATATCGCTGCAAGTTGTTGTGCAGGCAGAAACAGTGCGGGCTGAGCCGAGCATAATCGAAAAGAACCGTTTGGTGACAAAAGTCTTGTAACACTTTTTACGAATTCTCTCCCATTCCAAGAGCCGAACGATAAGGGAGCTTCGTGTCGACAAAAAAGTGTAGTACATATACAGATAACGCAATGGAAAGGTACTCAAAAGACATAAAATTTCAATGGGCATCAGATAATTACTAAGTTTACGCGAATGTTACTCGTTAATAAAACGACTACTTTTAGGCGCGAGTTGTTAATAATCGACTCCTTTGCTTTGTGATGTAAATGTACCAACATACCGAAATTTCAATAACATCGCCTGGTAATGTAGGCGGCGAATATTGTTAATATCTATCAGCACAGATGACGGGGCGTCTGGGGAAAGCACATTCCGAGAACACATTCGTCATAACAAGTCAATGATCGAGTAAGTCGGACATCTATTGGGGTATATTTATTACCTATTCACAGACAGACAATGGGAATATGCTAATAAACGTCTAGAAGTTTCAGTCTGACACAAGCGTTTTTTTATACTTGTACGCATCATTTAATGTGAATATCTATGGAACTAGCTGAGATCTGCCTGAGTTGAATACATCGATAAAAATACATTTGCATATTGGCTTCGTCCGGCTGGACTACAGACAAAACCACGTGCGAAAATAGTATTTCTATAGCTTATGTATTATTTTTTATCATCAAAATATATTCTCCAGTTTTGGACTTATTACAACAAACATGGATATGTATATCCACTTTTTCACGTTCACATTTGTTAAATTGTAAATAAAGTCGACGCGCATGTTACTCATTCAGTAAGATTTTCTTTTCGGAGGGACCTAATACTGGTTGGCGGCGCTAGTCCAGCCTCAACAGTTCGACTGACTACGAAGACTTTTTTGTCTTCCGGTTTAGGGAGACGATAGGGGGACATACTCCCTCTTTTCCCGCAGATGGGAAGATGAACCGGGTTGTTTGTGGGCGTACCCTATAGTGATTGTTTTTGGGACCGAAAAGGGGGAAGCGGTCCCCCTCCCCACTCTAGTGGGACGGCGCGCGCACGATGCCGTTTTAGTTGCGGTGTCGTGGATAAGGATAATTGAGCTCGTTTAATGTTTGGCTTATCTGAGGAGGCTCCTCGCCCCCCCCCCCTGACGGACGTGGTCGATTTGCGCTACAAACCGGCAAAAGCCGTATTCTTAATTTATTTATTATTAGAGCTCTCCAAAGTCGCGTTATTTTATTTCTATCAATCTAAGCTCTCGACTTACGGATTCGAACCCGGGTTCATTTCCGTAGGCGGTGTGTGAGTCTGACATTCAGTCAGTCATATGTTATAACTGTGTCACTATATGTAAGATCATTCAGTAAGACTACTCACTGCAGTACTTTATTGTATTATTATATTAATTATATATTACCTTGTTGTGAAACCGTTAATTACGTTTTATATTATTCCTGATTGTAATATGACTGTGCGAAATTCAAATCTGTAGAGTAGATTTTGTATGAATAAATAATAGACACGCATTCAAACATTATTAGTATTAAGATAATGTATTGTTCATTTTGTTTCTCGTTAATTCACACCCATGACAAAATTGAGTTATAAAACTGTTCACTGAAAACAAAAACGGATATAAATTTCACTTTTATACGGTGATTAAAGTTGAGATATTTAGCAACAAAACAATTAACAAACGAATTAACTTTATTATGACATGCCGTGTAACATTTTGTAATTTATAATTTCACGTGAATTTACATAAACGCGAAAAAGTATGTAGCACGAAATTTGACAGTTTATAATCAAGATTGCACAAAAAAAATTAATTTGTAGCTGGTACAATAAAATTGTGTATGTAAGCGCCATTTATAATGCAGATTAAAAAATGAATTAAGTTTCTTTGCATTTTTTGATTTTATGTAGAATATTATACGCGTGAATCATATGGAGTTTTAAATTTACCTTGCTATGTCCAGACATTTTAAAGTTATTATCTTCCACCGCTTATTAAAGTGTACTGTTAGTTTGTAGACAAAAATGCACTACTTAACACTCTTTAACGCTAAACGTACTTATTTTCTAGTACCCATGTTATCGTATTTCGTAAGTTCTCAAATGTCTACAATATTCGTCCATATTTCCTCAAAGTACTTTCAATTATGTTCTTTTTCCAGACTTAATTCACTCATATTTTAGTTAGTTATGGTGAATAAAATTATACATTACAGACCTCTGAAAGGTCTTGTATCCAATATTTGTATTTGTACATAACATAGTTATTTATGTTTATAAATTATAATTGACATTTTATTATAATGTTTATAAGTAAGTTAGCGCTCGTGTTATGTTCCGTTCTTTCCGCGTACCCCATTAGGGAAGGCGTGAAGACGTGGTGTTTGTTTTTGTAATTGTAATTTAACTCACGGTTTTCTAACGACGCCTTAAATCATTTGAAGTAGATTTCGAAGTTTTTAAAATCTAAAACTCTAATTTAACCAGTGTGTCTCGTATCATATCGAGCGTTGGAGATCCCTAGAAGGACGAAAGTTATTTCATTCGTTGACAATAAGATCAATCACACCACTATGTATTTAATTATACCCTACCCGCATAGTAGAAAGATGCGGGGATAAGTATCATGAATAAATAAACATATAATTGATTCTTTCTGTCTGTTAAACCGTGTTATAATGATTGACACCGTGAAGATTTATTCCATTATTATTGCATAGTAATAAGAATGATTAATAATACAACGATAGACATATCCCCTAAGAGCCCCTATGTCCATCATCATCTGCTGGACATTGGCCTCTTTCAATTAACGCCAAGACGACTGATCTCCGCTACTCGCATCCATCCCGAATCCCAGCACATTTTACAATATACTTGAACAGTTTGGTTTGGTTGGCCCCGTGCTCTTGAACTTACATTACCTGCCCTAACCACCGGTACAAAGCCGAATGGACTCTTGTAACAATGATTTATTTTTGTAAAAGCGGTGCGCCCGTAGACTGCCAACGTTCAGTCGGATTGTTAGTTCCCTCAAAGCGCAATTTATACTGTCTAGACGAGAGCTGAATTATTACGTAGAACTGACCAGAGGGAACTTAAAACCTCCGTTCCCTCGTGTAGTAAATACACTTGCGCCAAATTGGATAAAAATTCAAGGTGAAATCTTTTATATAAATTTTATGAGATCTATTATGGCTTTTCTTACATAGATATTGCCAATTTATTTTAAGGTTTATTTATTTATATGCTGACGTTTCGGCTACTTTACAGTAACCTTGAACGCGGCCTTTTTTGAAAAGTCTTAAATTTACATATTGCTTTTAATGTAAAATAAATGTGGTGTATCACGTGTTAAGTGGTAATTTTAATAAATAAAAATGCAGGCGACGACGGGTTCTTATAGCTAGTCGATTCAAACGTATTTCACAAAGTGTTAAAATTGAATCTAACAACTATCAACTCAATATAAGTAAGAAGTTGAATAATATTAAAATAACGAAGATCAGATAAATTGATCACAAGTAAATTTAAGTTGTACTTGAAAAGTATTTGGAGGCTACAGCGTGTCAAAGAGACTGGCGTCAGACTCATTTTTATTAGCTACATTATCAACCGTATTTATTGTGAAGTTTCATTTAAATAATGGCCATACATAATAGCTTACGGCACATTTTTATGTTTTCAAAAAAGGTATCGATATACAAACAATACATTAAGTATTATATGCCCTATATTTATGAGAATCAAATCTTAATCTCGGGAACCGCTAAAAGTAAAACAAAGGTCAACTCTATTATCAAATATACAATTTGTCACACACATAAGATTAGGCACAAAACATCGTTTACCGGCCTCTTGAGGTTGATATAAAACTTGTTATGATCAAATATACACTTTAAAATATAAAATTAAAACATAGCGGCATAATTACTCATTAACCATCGCACACAAATTAAAATACAAAATGTTAATGTACCATTAACATAAATAAATGTAATTAAAAATAATTTAAATTAAACGCATGCAATTAAAACAATTAACAAAGTAATAATTGAAAAGGACCCATTTGAGAACCAACGCTTGACAATAATTTTGCAGTTTCAGTATTTGAATCGATTTTAATTTAAAAATATTTTTTTTTCTCACATATGTATATAGTGAATTAAATGGCCATTGGTGAACACGCAGCTTTGTACTTCGGAATAACGATAGGACGTAGGGACATTATAGTCTACGTTATAGATAAGAATTACAATGGTTCATTAGCTGAGTGTGGTCATTGGTCGAGTTTGGTGTGCGGATATGTAAACAGCGCACAATTTCCCTAATTAAGTACCCACGGAGTGTAGCCGGTAGCGTGTCTGAGTGCATGTGAGCTAATGAGCCAGCTTTCGCCGCGTTTACTCGCGTGTCTCGCCGCCGCCGCTGCCGTGAGCAACGGTGAAATGTGTAGTGTCCTCCAGATGAGTGCGAAACGTCATCTTGACGTACGGCCTTTGTGTTGCATTTGCCACTTTCTTGGCGAGACCTTGTACACTGTAGCCCTGTTAGAATGGATTCATTCATATTTTCCATCATTAAAATTGAAGTACATTTTATTTTTGATAAAAACTAGTACATACTTAAAAAAAATAATAATAAAAAATCTATACAGTAGTTTTGCATATGACGTGCTGTAAAAATAATATTTTATGAGTTAAATAAAATATTATCATGTACCTACAATTTTTATTACACATAAAACACAACTGTATATTATTAAATTTCGAATACTTACCCAAAAACGTTCTCAGCTTAAAAGTAGAGGGAGCACTTTGATTATACATAATGTAAATATTGTGCACTTTTTGTTTACAATAAAGTGGACAGTAATGCGCAGTGCGCTAAATGCAGACATGCAGTTTGTGATAGCAGGGCGCGCGGGCGCCGACGAGCGAGCGCGTGCGCGGCCCTGACGCAAGGTCAATGGCACGCGTCTCTCCCGCTCGCACACCGGAATTCCATATTTAAATCTCGTCCGCAGAAAAATGGCGGTCGGCTCCATTCCACCGGCGCGTCGTGTGTACGGGGAATTAATAAAACATGCTTCTTGCTTTTTCTCATCGTTTTTTTCCAAGTATCGCTAACAACCTCCCAACATTGTGCCTCGCGATTTGCAGTTATGTTGCATCTTTACAAGCAATAAACTTGTTACTCGACGAAAATAATGCAATATGGTCACGCGATTAACAGCTGTCAAAACTAGCAAATAGGCCGAACTGCGAGCTGCGGTGACATAGATTAGAAAACTTTACGTTTCATTAATTATGAATCAAAACGATTCAGCGATTGTCCTTTTACGTGTTATCGTTTGTTAGGTCATCATTTTGACGTGTTACGATTATAGCTGTTACCGGCGACTCCGTCCGCGTGGCCTACAGACAAAGCCACATACAGATACATTATTATTTCTATAGCCTGTGTAATACTCTGATGTATAAGCTATATTATTGTAAAGTTTCATTCAAATCCATTGAGTACTTTTTACGTCATCTATCCATACTTACATACAAACTTTCACGTTTATAATTTTAGCAGGATTATAACATTTTCATCGCCCATTCGGTTGGATAGCCTGGCCTTATGGCCTTTTATGATAGAATACGAATTACAATGTTTGTCTTTCCTGGATAGGACCATACAAATACTAATCTGTGGATTCGCAGCAAATTACACTAGTGATTTCAAACACGTGGAACTTATCAGACAGATATACTAAAAGTATTTTCTGAGTGCAAAATTAATAATTTTCTAGGTCCTAGGATATCTCTTAATTAATAAAAAAATACTACTTATCACATGACTGTGTCTACTGTTTTCTTTAATGTCAAGGAAACGCCGTAGTTAATGTTTCCTTAACATATTGGTATCTATTTGATCTTATGTTCTAGATGTCATAAGAAAAACATTTGGGCTGTCCGCTTTGGCATATTTTTTTTATAAAACGGTGCTAAGATTGGCGTATTTAACAACTTACAGTGGATAATATACACAATACCAACGAATCAATTAACATACTGTAAGGAGTCAAACGTGAATTCGGATTTTTTTGATGAGAACAGGCGTCCATACACAACGCATACAACGCATACTAGTTATAAATATATTTTTCCTTTTCTATTTCCCTTCTAATGGAGAACATAGAATACAGAAACCGCACAAAATTGTATACATACCTCTTTACTCCATACAAGTTAATTTATCACACTCACTTCATAGCTTATTTTGGCTACGTAGAAAGCAGATTCGTATAGCGGACAGACACAATTAAGTTGGGAGCGATGTGCAAGTCATGTTTAAACAAAGTGCTCGATTTCCAGAGGCCCGGTGTGTTGGCCGTGTGAGTAAGCATGATAAGTAGATAAGTAGATTCGACTTGCCGCCGGTTCCTGGTTTTTGTTTCGGAACCGTTGACGTTAAGGCCGCCTGTGTTTTGCGTGACTGGTGAGTTTTTGCATTTGGTAGGTTTTTGGATGAGAGTGGTAACGGATAGATTTAATGGTATATAATATGAATTTACGTTTGTATAAAGCTTTTGCTTTAACATATGAACAACGAGGTCTTAGTAGACAGGATGGGTACGGGACCCTGAAATAAAAAATATTATTCAGCCATTCGATTGAAAATGTTTTTATCGTGGGTAGAGTGAAGAAAAAGAACACAGTCACTCAAATTGAACGCGGCACACAGCGCGGCCAAATTAATTAATGTCCCCTACGTTCTCCCTCTAAAAGCACTGGAAATGTTAAAAGCTGGCGCACAAATGCAAGTCATCGCCCGCAGGAGCTTCAGAGTTGCGGGAAAATACAAACGCACTTACAAGCTGCTTCCCTTTCCCTGACTTCCCCTGTTTATTAACTGAGATTAGCACAAAGTGCTCTTAGCCTATCAGTAGCTGCTAGCCTTCAGATTTGGGGGAAGGACAAACGTATTTACAAGCTACTTTCCTTACTTCCATTTTTATGAGTTCAGATTGGGCAAAATGCTCTTTTATTTCCCTCTAGATCTTACTCTTTAAAGAACTAGCATTCAGGCACGCTGCTTTCCTGTTTAATAACTCAGATAAAGCAAAATGATCTTACTCTCTAGAAAGTAGTCCATACCCGGGCCTAATATCCAAGGAAGTTTTACATGTCATCTATTTTAATACCAAAATTATTTTTCTGCGATCTTGACCTGCAACTTTAAAAGTAGAGAGTAGTTTGTGCATTCCAAGTACTAGTAGCGAGAAGTGTAATACTAATGTATTTTTAATGACATAACTACGGTTATTAATACGTAAAATAATCTACGTCCCTTTACCGATCAATATCCTAACGGAATGTTACACAAGTAAAACGTATCGTAACATATTTTTGATAACCCTACCGACGTTTGCCCGAAAAAAAGAAAGGTTTTATGCGATAACTCCAGTAAAATCACAGAAACATGAGACTCGGTCGGTTGTTTGTATTGACAGCGCACCTGATGCCGTGATATGGGTCAAAATAGGGTTGCCGCTGAGATTAGGGTTGCAGTTTGTAAACTTTGTATTTTATAGAACTTGGGTATTAGTCAAAGCGGTGATTTAGTTATCTGTAGAATGTTGCTTGTTTCAAAATCAGCCAAAGCACTAACAAAAACAAAATACAACATGACGTATTTTATTAGTAAAATTAATAAATTTATGTGTTGGTCCAAAATTAGTTATGGAAAAACTATGTTATTTTATGAAAGAATTGGATTTATTACGATTTTTTTTCAAGTGGTAGAACAGGCCACACAGATATATTTGTGAAGTAAATAAAATAATCATTAAAAAAATAACAAGTTAAGACACCTTAATAAAGAAGCATTAAAATATGTTTCTTCTTCTGTAAAAAAAGAAAAGAACAACATGATAAAGCTTTCAACCGTTACAGCCAGTCCTAGTGAAGATTTAGTGGGAGTACACACTACACAAACCAACCACAGCACAAATGGGACTTACGGAGTGTGGTCGGGCGCGCAGTTAATTGCTACAATAATTCTAGAAGGTTTGGACTTGTCAGTGCAGTTTTCTAAATCGTTCGGAACGAATATCATTACAAGCTTTAAAACCGCTGGAACATCGAATGTCGTATAATCGTATATCATCGAATACTTACATTAATTTGTTGAATTCATTTTTAACAAGCCGCCTTAAAAAGGCACTTAAAAGTTGAAAATTAACTAAATAGAAACTTTTAATGAATGGATATAATGTTGAAGAACTGCACCCGTTTGGAGACTTATGTTTATTCACATCACATGTGGCTACGATACCATAGCATACCATAGCGCGTAGCCAACATACAAAAACAGATCGATTACACTTAAACTTTTCAATAATGAAAGTCAAAAGCTATGTGTTTACTAATCATAGTCGTGTTATACCTGCACAACGGGTCGTAAAAACAGGAAAATTGTAATAATCATTGGACAGGACAGGAATAATCATTGCGCAATGTGTTTTTGGTGGCGTTAAACGCGTACGAAACTGAAGCGCGTTAGCACGTAAAAGCGACTTTAAATTCAGCCGCGTGCGACTGCTTATGTGTTACAATGTGATCGGCGGTATTGATGTCGTGTCGCGTTACGTGCTGGGTGGTACTCGCGTCGGCCTGAGCCAGGAGATGACACAGATCGCATTCTATTCGAAGAATATAGCGCCATATCCATTTACATGAAACAGATGTAATTATAGTCTGATTATTTTTCATCTTGGATGCCATATGCATAAGTACTTAAAGGGCACGTTAAGGTCACCAGAGCATATTTCATTGTAATCTTAAAACATATCATATTAATTTATCACCATGCATCATGATCATCGTCGTGCATGCTATATATTGTTCACCGTAATCTTTAATATTTCTAAACTACTACACTAAAATATATTATAAAAAAAAAACATAAAATATCACAAGTCCCCGACGGAAGAGATGAAACCGTCTCAGGACCTGCAACGAATTTAATGACATAGGTGCAGTAGGAGCTTATCAATTTTTCCAAAATTTTTCTCACACTTTCTTATAGTAACAGATGTATTAATAGTAACTGTATTTCAAAGTATTGGATGACCAAATGATGGTTCTGCCTGTCTTCATGTTTTGGAACCAATAGCACCAGATCTATTTCTATCCATAAAGCTTAGCTTATATTCTTCCGAGTAGTTCTATCGTCAATCACGCTCAAGAGTAAACATTATAGTTATGGTTGTAATGCACAATATTTCATTGTTTTTAATCCATACCACAAACATAGAACTTCCTTGTACTAAATGCAATATTGCATTTACACAAACAGCTTTCAGCCGCATGCATTACATTGATTTCGCTTGCAGCTAGGGTTGGCTTATGGCTGGTCGAAACGATGCATAATTATTCATTCACAGGCTACTAAATGATACAGCACACGCAATAGTTAGGCATAAATATTCAAATTAGACGAGCGCAGGGACCCTAGAGATTATATTACCACACGTAGGTATTTATTTCGTTATGTTGCTTTGATAAGGCTGTTTGCACATGACGGCAGCGGTATCTGTAATATTTATATAAAATAACATGACATGACTGACTGATTCTTTCTAGCCGAGAATAAACTATCAAATTTAGGGCCGTGAAATTTTGCGAGTTGGGGTCTACTATGGAAGGAATTTTGAAAATTCTTCCTCTAAGGTAGTGAAATAGGGATTGAAAGTTAGTACGTAATTCCGTCATCTTTCAAGTTAGACACATAATACATTGTTTTTTGAAGTTATAATGTTATAATGTTATCTTGATCTGGATACGCACGTGAAGCCGCGGAGCGTTGCTATCGCACCATATATATCTTAGGGTGCTAAATGTAGAAACGCGAAAGGGACAGTATCGCTGTGGTGGTGGTGTCGTCTGGGAACACCCTACATTTTCATTGTTTAAATAATTGGTACAAAAATAGTCTATATTACCTATAGGGACAGCTCAACTATGGGCCGTGCAAAATCAATTTGAAGGGAACTATTGTTTTCAACATGGCGGATCAGTTCATAATCAATATCTGTACCAAATTGCAAAAAAAAAAAAACATAAAAATTTACGTGAAAGAATAAAAAAATTTGTATGCCCAGAGTATGTATAAACATTTGATTGAACTCGTTAAATCACCTCTTCGTATTACACGTGAACCAGCTGCGAATACGATATCATAATTAAATCATATTTTCATGAATACTTATGTCAGAAAAAAAATCTGACATAAGTATTCATGAAAATAGAAGTCCTTTCTAGAAGTTTACACAGAGGTGACGGTGTACTTTTATATGGCACTCTTACGAGGAAAAATAGTTATATATAGTTTCGTGTTAGTAAAAAATATTTTTAATTCCATAAGCACTAATCACATCACTGGATAGTGAGCTTTAAACTAAATTGAACCGTTGCAGGAGTAATTAAAGTTTATAACCCCATTTACATTCCATTGAGTTGCATCACATAGTGCGTGAATCACGCATATAAATTAAAAAAAAATAAGACGATATAATTCCTACAGCCTGGTTGTATTGAAAACTACCTACAAGTACTAATATTATAAACCTGAAGGGATTGCTTCTTTGGGTAAACGCTCTAATCTCAGGAACTATTAGTCCGAATTAAAAAAATATGTTTTTTTTAGATAGATCATATATCGAGAAAGGCTACAGGGTAAAAACCACGACTCTACGACACAAATTGCCGAGTGGACAGCTGGAACAGCGGGACGCTGGTAGTTAGTTATCACTAGGTAATCTCTTGTGTTCTCTTTTGAATAAAGACGAAAATACGTGAAATATTTTCAATATACAGCCTGAAGCAGCTGTCACCCTTGTTTAGTAAACGTTACACAATTTCGGGTAAATAGCAGCGAAGATGTGTGACATTTCACTCGTTTCGAAACCCAGCGAAATTATATGAAAACTTAATTAAAATCGTTTAAATTTAAGGGGTACATAAATGAAAGTATACCTGTATATTTTCACTCAATGCAAGACTTCTAAAAGTATTTGTTGTATTTGGAAATTAAAAGGAGGCAGACGGTCCCAGGGGTACGAGTGGGGAGGGGCGGGGGTTTCGCAATCAGAACCGATGCTTGGCTACCTTAAATACCAGCCTTAATTGAACAGCTTCCGGTAGCGTACCGTTGGTACATAAATAGCATTTGCGGAAGTATTTGCCGCAGAGATATCCTTTAGCGCCGTCGAATAAATAAATCTTCTTGGCGTACTCTGTACAGTCGCAGACTTAAATACGGCGATACTGAAACACTACTTTTATAAACTAAACTTTTCGTGTGTACACTTTTCAACTTGAAATCATTCATTTCAATCGAAACTGAGTGTACGACACTGGATCGCAATTGAATAAAAATACGAACATGTAGGTACAAGTTATGCTGTCTAAATAAATAAAACTCTTTCGTTACTGAGTGACTGATTGACTTACTGAGAAACAACGCACAGCTGAAACTACTGTACCTTATAAGAGATTAGAAACTAGAAATTTGGTGTAAAAGTTCCTTACGTGATATAAGTTAGCACTAAGAAATTCAACCCCTAAGGGGTTGAAATAGGGGGATGAATTTTATAATATAGAATTTTAACGTATTTCGCGGTAGAAACCGCGGGGCGCTACTAGTCTATTATATATAAACTATGAGTAAAGCAGTGCCCCGCGGTATCACTCGCACATATCGCTTGTAACGGTCGCAGCGTTATATTTATAGCCTCGATAAGTGTGCTTCTATCTGCATCTAAGACTTTTTTTGACGATATTAGTTACGTACATAATATATCACTACAACTTTACTTGCAGTACTTTACTTACAATACAGTGGATCCATCCAAAAACTTACACTTGCATTTCCATTTTCCTAAATCAGCTAATAACCAATTTATATATGTTCAGTTATGTCCAACGAAAATATATTTCTTTCATGCGTTCATCCATTGTAAGTACAGATTAGAATATAAAATCACTGGATAAAACAATAAAACACGATACTAAGAGCAAATCGTAATTTTATGTTTTGGCTGGCGGGCACGCGACGCGTAGGATCGCTATAATTCCCAAGTTTTAAAATGTCTTCCCGGTTTCGCTTAAAAGGAACATAAAAAGGAAATTGCACACATACAGGATAGTTGTTCATTTTGTTGTTAAATTTATTTTACATTGCGAAACATTTTATTGCATGTTATAACGTTTTAATTCTCTGTAATAATTTTATTTGCCTCCATATAAGGACAAACTGGCGATGGATTTTGTCTGGATCTTGTTTATGTTCGTCGTATGCATGCGTCATTGGGCCGATAATGTCTGATAATGATGCTCTAGGCCATCAATCTGGTTACTCATTTATCCTTTAACGGTCTCCGATTATAAAACCTTCAATATTATCAATTTATAAGACATAATGAAGGATATTTATTGAGCTATATATTTAGTTGTGATATAAATAAATAGAACATATTATGTACTAGTTGGTGCCCGCGACTTCGTTCGCGTACTATTGCCGAGGCATATTAGCCATACAACAAAAAAGTTTCATTCATATCCGTACATTAGTTGCTCCCAGAAGTTAGTGTGTAAAAACAGACAAACAAACAATATTTTTCTTTAAAAAAATCAACATTTCCTCCTCACCCTTTTTTAACATATATAATATTTTTTTGTTTTATTATATGTTTATAGATGTAGATGGATACATAATCATTTTATTGTGGTTTATGTATTGACATGAATTCCATCTACAAGAACATCAATTGCCATCTCGAAATTATGTGTCTAACTTAACTAAAGACCTGACAGTGATGAAACAATCCATACAGATTCATACATGTGTCATCTAAAAGTTAACCGCAATAAAAGTAAAGTAATATGAGTCAACAAAGTACCTATTAAAAGTGTGTTCAACTTGCGCCATTGTAACTGTAAGTACTTTATAGGCACAGAGAGACGAATTTTGGAGTATGGACAAAGCGCAAACGGGCGTCGGCTTGAGATGTTCGCGGAAGCTTAGAATAATATTTCTAACTCCCGGCTGAACCCAGGAAATGAGTGTCACTGTCCCGTCGGGAAATTGTGCCTCCCAATCATGGTGCCAACTAAATCCTATGAAATGCTTTAAAAGGAAGCAGCTTTATTTGCATAAGTGTATTACAACGCAAATCTCCAGTGAATAGACTGCGAAGTGTTATTATTCAACGTAAACCAAACGGATTTTGTGTTGGGGAAAATTAATTTTTCTGACCCGAAAAACATTCGCACAAAGCAGTGGGAAGAGAAAAAAAGGAAACGACGATTAATGTATTTTCTATTTCTAACATGTTCCTTTATGAAAATATCTACTTCATTCGAAACTAGAGAGCAATCATTCCTGTCTTCCAGAGAATAATAATAATAATAATATCTGTGGATTTATTATGCCACGTTAGCCTGTGCCAAGTACCGTAAGGTGTTACAGGTACTAGACAAGGGAAATATATTTAAAACTTTTTTATAAATTTAAGAAATTTGATATATTTAAGATTTTTATTATCTTGGATTATCTTTTAATGGAATGGAAGGCTTTGCTTTGTTTGCAAAATAACAATTAGTACGTAACAAAATAACGATTACGTAAGATGTAGTGCCATGCTGCAGTGCAGCCGATTTGGGCTGGCAGACCGCCGTAGAGTGAAGACTATGCTGTCGAGCTTCGTGCGGTTTATGAGTAGCCGGTAGCCCAATGGAGGGGAGGAATACAGGAGGGCAACTCATCTATATTTGAATATTTACGAATTACTATAGGTAACAGACCTAAATGTTGTGTTGCATAGTTTTGTTGGAAATAACAAACAAAATCGAAAATCCCAATCACGAAAAATTTTCGTTCCACCCTTTACAAAAACGTATAGATGTAATAAATTACTCGGAAACACTTTACCATCGTGTAGGGAAGGAATCAAACCATTTCCCAAAAGGGCCCTACTTGTGATCGATACATCCAGCGAACGCGTCCGAATGAATTAATCTCTTAGTCCAAGATCCCATGGTCTCAGACCTTACTATTTTCCTAATGTTTAAAATATGTACAATATGTACTAGCTTATTTTTTGTTTTTTATCCATCAGAAAACAATTCAAATCCCCAATCCTGGGATTTCGTGTCGTACTTTACAAAATATATTAAATAAGAATCGTCATATCAGAATGTATCTAAAGTTGTACTATTTTCGCACTACTTAATTTTTAAGATACCTGAGAATTTGCCATCGACCAAGCTAGCACATATACGTTCATTGTACAAAGTTATACGTAAAAATGTACGTTGTCCATTAGAAAATAAGTGAGGTCTAACAGCCCTGGAATCTCGGTCTGCGGGAGTGGGTAGTTCGGTACTGGCAGTACTGATAAACATTTACATAATGTCCGTCCCAGTAGATAGGATTCACCCTATTGTAGGGACACCACGCGTATGTTTTAAGCACATATTAAACCGGACGTTGGGCCATGCGATAATGATTTTGTTAACATTATCTAACGTTTGGTAAATATAAATATATATTTTTAATGTTTTATTCTTTACGAGCGAGTCAATAACCTGGGCTAGATTGCCAATTTTAGAAATATGTATTAATTCCTTTACCTTTCTGTGACGTAACCATGAAATGTTTTGGTATAAGTACGGCTCTTGTAGAACCTAACTATTTTTTAATTACTGACAGACACTTTAATCTTATTTAAATGTATGAATTGATGAATAGATGAAGGGTGATTTGAGAGGCACATGATGGATTCTCTGCCAAAGTTTCTAACAAAACATTGAATGAATTAGCGTTTCTTATGTTAGGGTTAAAACTATGAAAAAGCGTTACTTGCAAATAAAGAGTTTAATCTTTGGACACGAAATCAGAGATTTATTAATTACATCAATAATAAGTATCAACATTCGATTACCATACTAGGAATAGAAACTTTAGTTATATTGACGCCATAAAATATTATGTTGTGTTAAACCCGCTTCGTGTAAGATTTTTATTTCAATCCGCTTTTTGAGTAGGAACCGACCGCTTAATTACGCTTTGTCAAATTTAACCAATTGAAAGACTGTTGTTTAATCATATTTTTTTTACAATTTTACTTACTAGCCGTGCATCCTTGATCATTCCACTAAAATTATAATTTTTCGGGATGGATTTTTTATGTTCATCTGGAATTGTACATCTTTGTAAAATTTCACCCAAACCCGTTCAGTAGTCTTGTGTTAATGAACTTAATACATACAGAATATACTTATTATAAAAAAACCCAAAAGCTAGGTCTGTATGAAATCGATTTTATCAAATTACACTGAAAGAATTTTGATGCTGACTTGATCCCTGGATAGACCAAGAAAGGTTACAGTGTATATGGCCCCTGTAATTGACGAGCGACAGGACGTATTGCAAGCAAATAATATTAGTCGGATATTCAAACCACAAATATCGGTAAAACTGTACCTTAACTTCAAACTACAAGTCGACGGTACCGTTCTTTTGAGTGTAGAATAAATTGTGATAGAATATATCAATTTCTTGGTACTATTTATAGCACGTTCAATGAGTGAGTGATGTAACGTCGGGAGTGCGGCGTGGCTACACAAAGGGGCAATTGAGCATTGACTGCGACCAACCAATAACGTTGTCTGTTTGGGAGCCACAGTCGCGTATGAGACACTCCGCGCTGTGCATTTCTCATAGAAGACAAGCTGTATCCATTTATACTCGTTCAAAACGTTACGTCATATAATGAGCTTTATATTCTAGCTACTTGCGACATCCTTGTTACAACAAGGCCGTACTTTATAAAACCTAACCATACCTCATTCAATACACGCAAATTTTTATATAAAACCAAGCTCACCGTGATGGAAACACAATCAAAATATGAAACCGTATCAATATTTCGACAGTTCATTTGGCAAAAAACGTAGCATAAAATCATTCAAATGCTACATTCAGAATCCGAAACTAGTATACTACTTGAACTGCAAACTAAACTGGAAACATAATATTCATTGCAGTAACGTAGTAATACAACTGGGGTATAAAAAAGGGGCTTGTAAACCACGTGGGCGTTATTTTTATCAATTTTATGACTACGGTACAGATACTAGCACTACCGGCTAGACGGTCGGAAAACTAGTTTGGTCATAGACAGATTTGAATTCAATTCTCGGATACTTTGCATACCGTCTCCAGGACTTTGTCAGAACCTTACATTTCCAGGGAAAAATTGAGTTATGCAATATAATCAGATGACTAATTGTGGTGGTAGGGGATCTAATCGACTGCAATTCGTCAATGTCACTTTACAATGTTATCAACTTAATTTGTTACAGAGGGTGTAGTCAATACTAGCAATGTTCGCGTTTTTCTGGTAGTAGCATGATGGTATACACATTTTAGCCTTCCTCGATAAATGGGCTATACAATACCTAAAATTCTTTAGGTTCCAAACGGACCAGTAGTATCCAAGATTAGCCTGTTTAATCAAATACACAGACTCTTCAGCTTTACACTACCACATTTGTAAGAAATATTATTCCACGCTGGAAATGACAGTATCTTTTTAATTATTTTCTGAAACGGATTCGGTCTACCACCCATTCCCTCAGGATCGATAGCGGCATCCACTATGAAGCCAGTGATATGATCGCAGAGAAACCGAGTGAAAAGGCTAAAATTTTCTTGGGAACTGCAATGAATTTAATCAGACGAAAATAGGAGGAGTAGGAAGTAGTTCCAGTTTCATACATAATCAAAGAGAGGACAGTAGTACAATACATTACAAATTGCAGTATATTCAAAAAGTGTCGTTTAGTTACTTTTATGTCTTTATACAACGTCATTATACCACGTAAGGAAACATTTCTAAATTATGACTCGCCAGTCACCAGGTCGGCGCATAAGGGCAGGCGGGTCTCAAGTCTCGACCAGATGGCCACGGATCAATGAGTCGTTAACAGACACATTCAGTTCACGAGTTTCAAATTTATAACTTTGATGCAGCACAAATCAATGTCGAGACTTTACAGAAATTGTAAATTATAATTTCAAAAGTACAAAATATTATTGACGTCTTACAAGAATAGGTTCTTTTTTTTGGACGGAATTAGTGCCGATGCTATTGCATTTGCCATAACAGTTCATCGGACGAAAACTTTTGCGTCTTCACAAAAATAGGAGCCGTTGTTCTGTATTGTATCCTAATTGAATCATGATATTGGAGCAATATTTTACCGTTATACTATCTGCAACTTTTAATAACATAGGCCAAAAAGGATTAATTATTGGTTAAAAAGATCTGCAAAAATTTCGCTGTAAGTGTAATTAACTACTCGTATGAAGCAAAAGCAAGCCTTTCAGGCATGGATGCGAGTAACAGGAGTTCGGTCGTCTTGGCGTGAAATGAAAGAGGCCTACGTCCAGCAGTGGACCGATAAGGGCTGATAATGATGATGATGAAGCAAATAAAAAATGACAAATAAATATCACAGCTTCGATCGTAAGAATTGCACATAATATTATGTTATTGCAATTTGCATTATTGTTATTACGTATTACGCAAATATCATGATAGCATTCGATCAAACTTTAATTCGCTGCTGGGTCTTTATCATAATGTATAATATATCATAATATATTTTACGTGAATGCTACTCAATATAATAACACGGATTATATCGCGGGGTTTGTGCAATATAGCCTGTATAATATGGTGAACGTCGCGATTGATAAACAACAAAATATACTGCAATAAAATACGTCGAACTAGTTTCACTGTACTGTTTATTTCTATACTTAATAGTACGTACATTTCACCTTAACAGGCTAGTATATTCCCAGTCATGGTCCCCTCCATAAGCGACTCATCCACGTCGGCGCTGAGCCCATTTAACTACCGTGCGCGAGCTGCCCACGATGTTATAGTCGAGGGATGAGTCCATCATCCCCCTACTCTGACGCGCGTGGTGTCTCGGGTAGTGATAATAATAGTTAAATTAACTATTATAAACATTTTCATAACGGGATGCATCACTCTCATCTACGGGGAAGTGGGGGATTTGAAACATTTTTCGACCCCAAACCCAGTCTCGCCGCCGGACGAGCACCCATGAAATTCCATTGACATTGACATCCGATTAAAACCGAAACTGTATTGGGTTTCTCTTCGCTTCCGCAGCTTAAGTTTGGGTCCGACTATACACTATACAGGCCAGTATAATAAAGACAAGAAGTATAAATAAATCCTTTTTGTTTCCACTTCAAGATGATATGGTTGAACCAAAACATGAAATTTTTGAATCTGATAAAGTAACGACGTAGTATCCATAATTTTGTACCACGTAATATCAGCAACAGCAATTATAGTAATTCAGATCAACAACCGGGATACGCCCAATCTCGCCTATAAAACTTCATTTATATAATGGCATAACAAATCCAAGTAATATTGGTGGATTAAAAACGGGCAATCTATACGTTATTTAATGTCTCCGGTTTTTTATAATTGGAATGTTAATAATATTTTTAATTTATTTTCCACGTCAGAATGGATGAGGTCAACGACGGATATGTGTTGGTTATATTTGGGTATGTTATACAAGATTTTTGCGAAATGTTGCCACTTCTGACCTATAGGGTGCAACAATGTGAGATCAACATCTTTAAATACAAGACTACGAAGGTAGAAAGGACCGTGAGTTACAGAGCTGCAAATGCCCAACATACGTAAAACAATAAAATCAAGCTGCTAAAAGAATGCCATACCGTAAAATTACACATAACCTATAAAAACCTAGAGGAGGATAATACATATCGAAATATCAATAATACAAAACGACAATGCTACTTATCAGTTGGACCTCATCAACTTAGCGTATATTACTTGCAAAAATTACTTTACAACACAAGATAACCCTATGATGAAAGTAGCAAAAGCATATAACAATAACGCAAATATGAAATACCAAGTAATAAGGACTTAGCGTGAGTTAGTAGCATCCGAAGAGCGATATTTTCTTGGCTGGAGCGTTGCAACAATGACGATATCACGAGGCTACGTGACCTCAACACGGGCATGATTCACCGTCGGGCACCGTACATTCCATCTCGCCGCATAGGTAATATAGCGAATGCCACTTCGTAATAAATTTGTTAAAGCTCAGCTTATGAACGATGCTGTAATATTCAATTTCGCACTAACGTAATCACTATCTAATTGCGATGGGAGGTCTTTGAACGAAACCCATTTTGTTACATCGCCCGCTGTGATGACCTCGATTCTACTGATAGCACCTCGCCAGGGCATATGATGTTCTGGTCACAGTAATTAATTACAACAAAGATAAATTCAAGAGCCATCAACAACATTTAGTTACAAGTTAAACACTTTTTTACTGTAATTGTAAGATGATAATTTGCTTTTTAAAATGTAAATGTCTACGAACGGTGGATAAAAACAATGAGCAGAGATTCCATTGACTTTTTTTTTTAACGAATGCACAATCGTAGCTTTCGAACGCATACTGTATTCGGAATCGATCACGAAGTGTTTTATTACGATCTTTGCGCTGAATCACACTTCGGCCCATTAAATATTAATAAACATTAGGCATTGAAAATCGATATATTCCCGGTTTGTTAGAAGAAGTTTCGAAATAATTTATGTGGCGTTCTGTATAACAATTTAATTAAATCTCTAATTTGTACTTTTTGTCACATTTTGACATTGTTTATGTTTTAAAATTACCAATGGAATACTCTACAAATTATGGAATGAGAACCAGTAACAGCTTAATTTTATCTGTTCAAGTAGGTTTCTTAATTAGTCCTAGTGAAGCATTCCCGGCATCCTAAAAGTTGCATGTTTCGCATGATTTTTGATAAGATACATTAACCATTTCAAAAAGACTGAACACACTGACTCATTTTTCTTTAATTTGAATAGCCTCGTGGTTCTAGTGTACCAATCACACAATCAAGGGCTCTAAGCTACTACAAGGAAAATAACTAAAACATACCCAGGCAAATATTTAATGTACATATGTTATGTTTTAGTATCTACAAGAGCCGAACATCCTAATTAATTACGCGATTCCAAAGTAGAGATATAAATGCTACTAACTAGAAAGGCAGGTACATTTTTTATACTAATTGGTCCATTAGTCATAATATTATTGAAAAAATACAGCGAGACCAGGGAGACGTAGTTTTGCCTCAAATGATACCATCGTAAATTACTGTCATGTTTCGTGCGACATGAGTGTAGCCGGCGATCCATTGGATGGGACGAAGTAGGGCAACGCATCCGCGTTGGTAGGATAGCTCAGATGTTAATGGGCGTCGGTAGTCACTAAATGGTTTCAAATAATTGTTAACTGTGCTAAAAAAAATCCAGCAATATAAGAGTTTTTTTTTTAATTCGCAATATGCGGCAGGGCTATACCGGCACCAGGCCGGTGGTCCTCTCGCCTTAACATATTGTCTATGAGGCGACCTCGACTCGTGCCGTACCGCAAACGGGTTTGAAATTCACGTTACATGATCACTGTGCCGAGTTCGTTTGCTTTCAACTTACACTTAGTTATTAGACAAAGGAAATTCACGTTACATGATCACTGTGCCGAGTTCGTTTGCTTTCAACTTACACTTAGTTATTAGACAAAGGAAATTTTTTTGTCTGAATATTTCGCTTCAGTTTTATTGCTTCATTGCTGGTAGAACGGGCTGTAAAACAGAAGAACCTCTCTCACAATATCAATTTTGTGTAACGTCCGATATGCCTTCGCGTTTAGTGAGGTTTCAAATAGTCCAGGTGGCCCAATCAAGTGAAGAAAGCTAGGCTCAGCACAGCACTAGTCACTTAAGTGAATAGCGAAATGCTGAGATAAATAAATTATGGATTTTATCGCTAAAATCAAGTTGATTTCATGGATTTCAACGATCAAATTTATTTCTTTTCCTTTCTTCCCTCGTTCAAGAGAAGTTCAACGCTCGATACAGTTTAGGAAAGTCTCCTGTAACCCTAACCGTCTTTCATAAGAAGAATTAAGTGGAAACAATGTTAATTAAAGGTTAAACCGAAAATCTTCCATAATACGTGTACATTGCCGCCTTATTTTATTAACGGACATTTTAATTTCATCGGACGGGGGAGTTCGTAATTAGTGGATTTGTAGGGAACGGATCGAACCGCACGAGACGTTTGCTTTTCTCTATTACTGCAAGCTTTGAGCCTTGCAAATTTTAGGTAGCATAGATAATTTTTCATTTCACCTATTGAAAGTGTCTATCTTTTTAATTAATTTGAGATGCTAAATGCATTAGTTTTGTTTTATGATGCCGTATAGAGATCAAATCGGGGTCTGATTTATGTTATCATGTTAAAATTATCGTTTGCAAGTTTGTCAATTAAATAAAATATTTGGGTATAGAAAGTCTCATAAATAAATTGAATCCTACGCGTTCGAAACGTAGAGTCCTATAAGCCTGATATAGGTATCATGTGCTTTTTCTCATGTCATTACAGAACTTGTTGACGGCCTCTGTTTACATATGATAAGGGGTAAACGAGCAGTTGGTAATTACTGCCGCCCGCAGAACCCGAAGCGGTGCTGGCGCGTTGCCAGCCTTTGTGATAGGATTGTGCTCTTTTCTTGAAGAAGCCCAGGTCGGTTCTGAAATACAGAATGTGGCAGCTGGTTCCACAATGATGATGTGCGCGATAGGAAAGTGCGGCTGGATGTATAGATTAGACTTTGCTTTGGATGGATGGGTTCATTCAAAAACAATAAAAAATTATAACGAAGTTCATTAAAGCAAATTGTTAGATAGGTTGCACTCGATGTTTAATCGTGTATGTTAATTTTATATCAATGTTCTAATTTATAATCAATTTGATGTCATTTCCCATCGTATACGGCGTGAAATGGGCGTGTAGTGCCATCATAGATAAGGTTTATGGGTAACATGATACGCATAGAAGTTAGCCGCATACTATCACATATAAAGATCTGACACTGCGCTATGATATAACTGTTTTTAATGCGAAAACCTTTAACTTGTTTATTAGTTTTTGCATGTTTTAATTTGTAATAATATCTTTATCTAAAAACGTTTTCTCGTCCTTTAGGAGGAAACTGAACTGTCGAATAACTATTTTATTTGACAGTAAGAATAATTTACCTGAAAAGAATACGCCCGTAAATTTTAATCAATTTTTGCATATATTATAGGGGGCAATCTAGAAATCGGAGCCTACCGACGCCCACGTACATTTGCATAATTACTATGCCGATGCGTTGCCCTCCTTTCTTCCTCCCCGCCAACGGGCCTTCAGCTACTCACAAACCGCACGAAATGCGAGACCGAAGGCGAACTCTAAAACAGAACAGTTTTGGAGGGATGTTGTTACGACAATATCAAGTATACCGGTGGAGCGGCTCTATTTAGAACCAATGGCGCAACGATACCAGCTATAAAAGTCAACCTATAGTCAGATTCACTCAATCCAATTTTAAAACATCCATGGAATAGCTAGTTAAATAATTAAATAAACCGCGATAGAATCCGAAAATGTAGTTTTATTATAAAGACAATTATTCTGCTACAATAATACTTATAATAATATGAGGCATTATTATTTTATAGCGAGTATCGCCGGTCCCGTCCATCTGTTTTATTAACATAACAAGATACTTCATTTTTATGATACTACACGTAAAACATAAGTAATTTGAATGGACTTGTTATTGAGACCTCGCTTCCTTAAAGGATCCTTGTGATTGTCAAGTGTGTGTGGTGGTTGGACTGTTTCAGCATTGAAAGCAAGCCCTTAATCTAACCTAAGCCCCAAATCATTATCATAATTAATAATTACGAGGTTATTTTAGATCGGTTTTATTTAATGAACGGAAATCTAAACTAATAATGTTAAGCTGAAATTTTTTTCTTTATCTAAACACGCTAATTTAAGCAACTGCTGGTCCTAATTGAAATTATTCTTGTGTTGAATAGGCTATATCACATGACGATACGACTAATAGGGTCGGAGTTACAAGGGTGAAATCGCGAGGTCATGAAAATAAAATAAAATATTAGAATAATGAATCAATGAATATTCTATATTAAGGGTTATGCTTTTGATTGCCTTGTTAGAATTAAGTTATTATTCTACTTGGCTGTGTTAATGACAAGTAGTCAAAAAGGTTGCGCTCACTTCGTTCGTTCTTGACAAATATTTGCGCTGAAAGGGCATGTTGCGGTCCACAATGTTGTAACAATAATTCTGAGTCATTTATTTACAACTGCAAAAAAAGAAACCCCAAGAGCGAAACAAGACTTGATTTTGAGAAAATATATACTACTATCACCACGCTGTGGTTTCGCTTGCCTAACTCCGGTCCTGTAGGTCGTAATATCATGGTATATAGCATACAGTCATGCTCGATAAATGGACTATTTATTTTATCGCGTTTAAACAAACAAACAAACTATACTATTAGTATATTATTATTTTGTACTATTTATATTATTAGTATAACTCTATTTCACAAACCAATACTAACTAACTTTTTTGCGTCAACAAAAACGTCTTTCGTGAGCATATTTCTTTGCATGTTGTCAATTCCATTATTAACATAGTCTATGGCCATGGGACTATTTAAGTGGGATCAAACAAAAATATTTGTTCACTTCCACTTTAATAGTCCTAAATCATCCTTACCAATGCTTTTACTCGTGTTACACCTTTCTGTTATTATTTCTTCTTATTTCAGAGTTGAAATAATGTATTTTACACAGCGAGCGCGGCTTTTGTTAGCTAACACACAAGTCACGCATAATCAGAAAACATAATTAGCAGTGCTACTCTGTGCTAATTAATTAAAGCTAGCAAGACCGAAGTGGCATTGTACAGATTATTCCATTTCAGTGTTACAAAAAGATTGTTAAAATAATTGTTTCAGATTAATTTATATTGTAAAGTATTCTTATAGGTATAATATAATTATGGTGATATTTTTTAACCAAAGCGTTCTCCCCGTGATGACCTACGGGACCAAAACCTGGCCTCTTAATATATGACTGGTTCGCAAGTTTGCGGTAGCGCAACGGGCCATTGCACGTGCTATGTTGGGTACTTCTCTGTCCAATAATCCGTAACGAAGTCATAAGGCAGATAAATACAGTATCCGATATCACGCGACAAATAGGCTCGCTGTAGTGGCAATGGGTCCGGTCATACACTCAGACCAACACATGGCCAGTAAGGTCTGCAGTGGAGGCCGCCTTTAGGAAAATGGGAAGGCGATCTCCGTGCAGTAGCCGGTCCGGGATGGATGCGAGTAGCAGGAGGTCGGTCGTCTTGGCGTTCATTGAAACAGACCTATGTCCAGCAGTGGACCGATAAGGGCTGATAATGATGGTGATTTAAAAAAAATATATATTGTGAGAATTGCGAGTGAGTGAGAAAAAAAGTTAAATATACACACTTTGTCAACACAACTCATTATATTGAAATCAACATCTGTAACAATACATAATGTAGCAACAAGTGACTTGATAACTCAGAAATCATCTTGATCGAATCAAAGCCACATTGTAAAATTCCAAACGATGTGTATAGGAGGATTAAACAAACAATACTCACTATTTCCAACATTCCTGACAAATGATTCATGCGTCATTACCAACAATAAAATTACCCAAAATTGTATGTGTGTTAGTCTCAGTAATTAGCCCTAATTGTTGGTCTGGACAGACAATTTGTTATATCATTACCACCATTTTAGTGTTCAAATATTTGTATTATAACACCCATTATTACAGTTATATATACAGTTGTACGTCCTGAGAACTATAAAGCAACACATCAGAACAAAAGACTGCAGACCTGTGGGTCTTTAAAGGGGCTATAAAGCAGATCTCGTCATTGACTATAGAGCTATAAGTTTTGACATTTATAAAGCAACACATCGTAACAAGGACTAGATCTTGAAAGAGAACTAATAGGGACAAATTTTCGCAAAGACTAAGGAATCACAGAACTTGATAAGGGCTACAGACCCTAGATGACTTAGTGGGATTCATCAAACGAGGCCGTTCAATTGGAATTGTTTAAATGTGGGTACCGTGGGATATAGTACCCTATTTTTGGAGGTTTATTCTCAAATAACTACTTCTTGTTTTATTAAGGGTTAGTAGTAATAAAAAAGTTCTGAGGACCTCGATATCTAAGTACACGAATGAGTAGAATGTAACCGAAACTTATATTTGAAAATGTAATAATCAATTTCTCTTTTTGTCTTGTATTCTTCTCTCTTGTACGACTAACCAACCCACGAGAATTGGACTACACTAGCTAGACTAGCGAACCTACTATGTTGAACATCAAAAATAAAATTTGTTCAATGATAATAAAACACAGCCCACTTCTGAATTGTGTGTAGATTATAGATGTACAAAACTGTAACAAACATTATAGTCTTGAGTTTGAAATCGACAACAAATAAAAAAAACAGCACGAGGAAGACAGAAAAACCAATTCGATCGGTCCGGAACGGATCCGGTGTCACAGGACAATAATATTACGGCTCTAGTGGAGCCCCCAAGTATGAGTTCATCAAATTGCCTCAACTATGTGTGGGTAATCGTTTATGTTCGCATCAGGCGCACTAAGCCGGCCCGTGATTGGCTCTTCTCGCCAGATAATGCGGGCGGTAGCCGACGTCGATGATCCCTTGATTTAATTGAAGATTCCACGCACAGCTTTGGCACAAATGCGTTTCACCATTTACATTTATATCTAATTATTATTGCTTGATGAAGGTTGTGATAAATTTGATGATGTAGACAGTGTTCTGTTGAACCTTCCCCATGTTCAACATTTTTTACATGTGCAAATTGGGAACATAAGTATATACAAATTTTATAGGTAGCTTAATCGAATTGTATCGATACGTTTGAAATGAGTTTTGATCATAATTTGTTGTTTTTTAATAATAAATATTTCATTTTTTCTTATATGAAAATCAACATAGTAATTGAAAAGTAGTTCATACAATCGACTGATTAAATAATCTGACTAGATTATTATGAAATTTGTCAAAATCAAATTATAACACCACGATGAGTTAAATGATAAAAAAATCAACGAACTTTAAAGGATTTAGAGATTTACATTATGATTATCGAATAATTCATTAGAATTTATAACTGTTAGAAACAGACTTTTAGATAAAGTGCTTAGATAAGAAACGCCATTGCATAACTTTCTAAAGATAAATAAATACTTTTGGACGATGATTGCCAGTCTTTCGTGCAAAAGTTATAAAGTCTAAGTGATATAACTATTGCAAGTGACTGTCAGATATACTTGAAAGATGATTCACTTGAATGATTCATTGAAATCATGACGATTAGGTAGGTCTTAAAGTTACTGGTGAAATTACGAGTTAAAAAGATTCCTGATGGGGATCGATAAATACACATATATATATATACACATATATATGACATTAGTAGGTATACTTACGTGTTATTTCACCGTAGCCGTCAAGTGCGATAATTAAATTAACACGTACCTGAAAAAAAGTAACAACATTAGTAATGTGTTAAAAGTAATACAATTTAGAACAAAGTAATCATTAATAAAACGTATATATAATTTAAAATAAGGATAAAAATCAAGAACCCCAGAAATATCTCCCGCACCTGCAGGATCGTGATGCATCTCTCCCATCTGGGTACGTCGATATTATTTGAGCTATACAAATCGCGGGTCGTATTCGGTTTAGTCCCTACTCTATAGATGTCGTTCGGGCCGATCTCTCTAGGTTGTAGTGTATGTTTTGTATTCGTTTCTGAAGGCGTCTGCGTGTCCCTACAGCAGGGTCCGGTGTCGTGTCTGACAACGTGTTAACTGAAAGTATTTGACAATTGTCGTGATGCGGTCATATTCGCCCGACAGAACGTTTCTGGGACGCAACACTGTCAAACAGTTGTTAGAAATGACAATGACATTCTTATATCTCATCCAACTGTTTTTGGTGTCAATGTGCACACGCATCGTAGGAATTCACTCTCATATTTCCTTTCAAACGGGCCAAAAGAACTCTCTTTCAAGAAATAGGAATATATAAAAGCTGATGATACATACTCAGTAGGTACATCATTAGAATAATAAATCATATTTGTAATATTGCGAAAGTTGGTTTGATACTCAATGATGTCAAACTACCAAATGGATATTGGTGAAAGTTGGCAGTATCGTAGCTCATGTACTAGAGAATACTCATACTCATGAGCTATAGAAATCATAATTTTTTCCCGTCTTTGTGTGCAGTCTAAGCAGATAAAGTCGCGTACAGCAGCTAGTCAGTGATTATAAATGCGTAGTAAATGATAGGTAAAACAAAGAGCTAAATTAAGAATCTATTATCTCTCGTTAATGAGTCGATAAATTGCCGCGAATCGAAGTTCCAAGTTTCTATCGTAATGATGGAATGGGAAAGTTTATGCAGGTAACTATAGATATAATGGGATCAATTATTACGTACATGTATTGAGCCATTACCCAGCCCCTCCATCGATGAGCTAGACCGCAGTTAGCCAACTTCCAAACGCCCCGGGCGAAGCGACAATTTATACGGCCCATAATTCAAATTTATTTTTAACTGTCTCTTAAAAATACTCGTCCCACCCGTACCATTTTTACCTATATACCGATATTTTTACCTATATACCGATATTTTTACCTGTATACCGATATTTTACCTATATACCGATATTTTTACCTATATACCGATATTTTACCTATATACCGATATTTTTACCTATATACCGATATTTTACCTATATACCGATATTTTTACTGACTTCGATGCTTATTTGTATATAGTAGTATGTATTTGTATTCACGGCTGTCTCTTTATTTTATTTTACTAAC